>PVJX010011787.1:0-18062 GCA_004027295.1 Dolichotis patagonum | reverse complement strand
ACATCTCAGGTGCTCATATCCTGTATTTATCTGTATTGTAGGAAGGCAAGAGACCAGGACTGTCTGTGGCTACAGAGACTGCATGCTAGCACCTCGCCTAGCCTTATTTGCAATGCTTAGAGCCAACTGAAGAGAGAAGGAAATATCCTAGCCAGCTTTTTACATATCAGTATAAGGAAATGAGTCTCCAAATAATCAAAGTCACAGTAATTATTTTGGATTCAAAGGGAGTCACTGGAGTTGTCTCCCACAGGCTATGAGGTCCTTCAAGGCAGGGTCGGCATTGTATGCATTTTTGAAATCTCCTGCTGTTATGTAGCACTTGGCAGAGTCCAGTATGAAGTTCCACAGCATTACAACAATGTGTGCCTTAGAAGATTTAGTATCTAGCATTGTCACACACTTCCCCCAAACATTGTCCTCGTTACCTAAAGTTTTTTTCTTTTTTTAGCTCTTATCACCCATCACCCATTATTTCCACTGGCTCTTTTACCTCCCCACGATACCACTGTGAGATGTCTCTCTTTCTCTGTCTCTCTCTGTCCATATTGCTCAGTTGTCTATGTGACCCTCATGTCTGTCTCCATTAGCATGTTTTGCATTAAATCAGGTGTCCGCACCAGTTCAAGAGACTCTTTGCAGCATGATCAGTGAGCAGTGGATCTGACAGCTAAGCTATTGATTTAATTGTCAGGAAATAACTAAACCATCTGCTCTGTGGAGTTGATCTTTTAAGTGTTAGTCTCCTATGTGCTCTGAAATTTCTTGGCCACTTGGAAAGACCACGGATGTCAGATGGCAGGTCACAGAAAATGATTGCCTTAAGACAGAGAGCCAGGGCTTACGGGAAGTTGAAGACCTTTAAACTGCTCTCTTTATCCTGCTTTATTTTTCTTTATAGTGCTTACCTGTCTTTCTCAATGGAGGTGAAAGACCAAGGGGGCTGGGATCATGTCTTTTCTGGTATTTGCTGAGTGCCAGGATCTAGAATATATAACTTACCTTTGTTTGGATGCCAATGAGTTTTGCTCAGTTTATTTTGGATTTAATTTTGCTGTGACTTGATACTAATATGAATCTATCTGTGTCTTAGTTACTTTGTCATTGCTGGAACAAAATACCCAACACCCATCATTTAAAGGATAAAAAGTTTTTTTGGCTCACAGTTTGAAGAAATTTCAGTCTGTGGGTGGTTCCAAGACAGGACAGCACGGCAGAGCGCCATGGTAAAGAAGAAACTGTTCATAGCACACCAGGCAGGAAACATGGGAAGACCAAGGGATTGGGAAAAGATATACTTCCAAGGCATGCCACCAGTGACCCATCTCTTCCCTCCAAGTTTTACTTCCCAACATCACACTCAGCTATAAACTGATCAGTGGACTAATCCAGTGATGAGGATCACACACACATGACCCAGGCACCTCCCCAAAGTCCTACCCAGGAGTACATGAGGCTTTGGGGGATATTTAAATATAAACCATAACAACTGGCAATATTGGGTAAGTGGAAAGAGATTGTAGAAGTTAGCAAGAAAGGAGTCTAAAGGCCAATTTTGCAAGTTCAATGTCTCTAGCAAACTTGAGTTTAGTGCAGAAAGTCTCAGTATGCAAAGGCTCCCATCTAGTTGCACAAACAAAGACGCAGTTGAGTCAGTTTGATAAGGTGGTCCTTGGTGTTGGTCTCTAATTTTTTCAAACCTAGGTATCCTCACTTGTGAAATAAAGACAATAGTTACCACCTCTAATTTATGAAGATTAAATAAGATAAGGAGCATAAAGCAATAGTCAACAATTACAGCACTTACTGCATATCAGGTCACATTTTAAGTGCTTTGTAGGTACTGCTTCATCAGAGCTCTGTGAAATCTGAAATATTATTATCTTCAGCTTATCCAAAAGTGGAAAATGAGGCACAAAGTGGTATTGAGTTCTCCTAGGTAGAAAAGAGTAGAACTGGGATTCAAACCAAGACTAGTTCCAGAGTTCACGAAAGTCAGTTATTTAATAGTAGATAATGAGAGTTTCAGTCTGTGAGCACTCAATTTCGTCCTAATCTTCTAGGCATTGAGGATGATTTGAAAGGTGCAATAGGTTAACAAATAGATTTCAAGAATGGAAGTCTAAGTCATGTGTTTGGGTGAAATGATACAGCCTGTTGTAAGTGGGAACAGGATTTAAAGTAACCTAATAAGTTATCAGAGGCTCTGAAGACCTCAGTGCAGTGGGAAATTAGACTGGGAACCACAGAATAGTTAAATGAGCCAAGAATAAGCAGTGCATAGGGAGGTGGCAATTTGGGGCTTACTAGGCTTGGAGGACATTGAACATAAAAATAGGACCAGTTATAGCCACCTGGCAAGAAGAATAAAGACCTCATCGCCCCAGGAGACCATATGCCATGTGAGTAGGTGAGGCTAGAGAATGCTACACCCCACCACTTCCTCATAATTTTAGGTTACTCTTCCTGCTTTGCCTCTGCCCTCATCTGATGCCATCACCCTATTTGTTCCGCACAGTGGCCAATACCTCCTTTTTGGGGCAATGGACCCCAACATCATGTGTGGGGTTCTGCAGAATGGACCCCAACAGCATGTGTGGGGTTCTGCAGATGAAGGTTTTGCTGAGCTGAGAGAAACACAAATCTAGACAGCAGATGACAGACTTTTCAGACTTGAAAATGGAAAACAGAAAATGTTGCTTTTTTGTTTAACAAACATTTAGGTAGTGTTCTTATTACAGCCCTGGTGCTATTTTAAGCACATGACACACATATTATTTCACTTGTCCCCTAAAAAATCCTGCAAGGCTGATTGCTTTTGTAGGTGGGAACACTGAGGCTAATCTGGTCAGTGCCAGCACAACCCAGAAGGTGAGATTAACAGTGTGGTTGAAAGAGTCAGTTTTCCCCAGGAGAACTTCAGTTTGGGCAAATTCCAACAGTTAATCCAATTTCCCACAGAAGATCTCTTTAAGACAGTAAGTTAATTACTCTGCTAAGTAACGAGAATTGACTTTTGTCCAGGCCTCCTCAAGGAAGGATGGTAAGGAAGCCTCCTGCACTTTGGAGAGGTTGCTGTAAGCTGTGTCAAGTAGACAGGTAAACAGGTGTTGTGATTTTTGCTATTACTTGGCTGGTATTCCATTTGGCCAATATGAGAGGTAAATATCAACACTCCTCAAGTTTTATCTCCACATGCCTCTTATCATTAGAATCTATACATCCTTCAGGATTCCCAGATCCATCATTGGGAATCAGACTTCTTGGGAACCCAACTCTGTGTTTTAAAAAAAGAGGCTGGATCTACGTCCATTATTCCATAGTTATTCTACTAAGTGAAGACTCAGTAAAAGAACACTGAAGAAATGTGGAACTCAACTTAACTATTTTATATATATGTAAAAAGTACCTACTAATGAGATTCTGGGTCCTGCTAAACTGTTCTAATAGGCAAATATGTCTCTTTATCTAAGATCTAGGACCTGATTCTTGGATTTCTTTAATGAGTGTTATTATATTTTTATACTAGCATGGTTGAATTATATATGGGTACGTGTATATATCTATGTAGCTATATCTATAGTGTGATACATAGAGATATCTGTTTATATGTGTGAATGCATGTGGGGTGGAAGAGAGAGAGGGAAGGAAGAAGAAAGATGGAGAGAAAGATACAGAGAGAGAGAGAGAGAGAGAGAGAGAGAGAGAGAGAGAGAGCAATCCAATCATTCCACTTAAACACATAGCACACTAAGAAGATACTGGTTTCAAGTTGACCAGCTTAGTGTGAAAATATATGTAGGGAGCATGCTGAAGAGATTCTAAATATACACCAACCATTACAATGTACAAATGTGCACCAAAAGCACCCTAGTGAACGTTTTCTCTAGAGCCTTCCCTTGTCTCTTCTCCATGCACCCAGTTGTGTTATGTGACTGTGGCTCTACCTCTTAGGCAGGAGGATCAGAAGGAACATGGGACTTCTAAACATTAGGGCATCAGGTGCTAAGAAGCACAAATTTAGTTGTTAGCTTGAGGTACTGCTGAGAAAAGCCAGCTTTCATTGGCTTGCAAGTACCTAGCCAGATAAGATTTTGAGTTTAGGCAAAATCCTTCTTACTGGTAATAGATCGATCATCATTATTGGACTGAAGAATCTGCTCAGTCTCATTTGTCAGACATTGTACTTAACACTTTTAACTGATGTCTCTTTCCTCTTGGATGAAACTCAAATCTCTTTTAGTGCACTCTAGGCTTGGCAAGAGCCAGGTCCTCCTCCTTGTACACTAAGTTCCAGCCATACCAGCCTCCTTTCCATTGTTTGATGGCATCACAGTCTCTTCTGTCTCTGGGCCTTTGCACTTTCTATTCCCTTTGCTAAATCATTAGCACAACCTTGGCTTAGTGAACTACTGTCCTTCTAACAGTTATCAAATCAAATGTCACTTCTCTAGGGAATCTTTTCCACATCCTTGAAAGAAATGTTTTCTTATGGGTAGCCAATAGTCTTTCTGCACAAAACTCAAGTATATTTACAGGTATTGTTCTTTTAAAAGTTTGCTTATGATTGGCCTCCTTCACTAGCATGTAATCTTTATGAGAGAAGTAATTTTATAGCGACCTTCCTTTACTACTCCAATCATAGAATTAAACACAGGCTCTGAAACAGCAAAGATACTCAACAAATGTTTGCACAGAGTGTATATTAACCTTCAGAATGTGTTTGTTCAAGTCAAACCTACTCACCAATAACATTTGGGTACCTCATTCCAGCTCCACCCATTGCCTGGATTGTATCAGAGACTCAGTAAATATTTGTTGACCAACTGACAGATATGGGAGGAAATAATGAAGGTTTCTGCCCAAACGGGCTCACTGCCATCACTGTCTCCTTTCCAACCTATCAACTCAGCCGCAGACATCCCATCAATGTTTGCATCCACCTGAATCCTAGTGTCCTCCAGAATGGTTTCCAAGTTCTGCCTCTAAAACTCACTTGCTTTGTTTTACGCCCTCTCTATTGCTGATTATCTCTTTTAGTTTCTATTCATTCTCTTTGTTTGCTTGATGCACCCAATGATCTTATTGCTTTGTTCCTTTGCTCCACACTCTGCCATTACAAACAAACCCGTCCTGCCTTGAGATTATGATATTGTTTTTTTCTTTGTGTCCTGGACGTCTTGGACTGGTTCCATTTTGTTCCATGCTCAATTGTCCTGTTGAGAGTGCAGTCCACACCAGACCTTTTGGCCACCACTCAGGACAATAAGCCAGATAGTCATTCCTCACTGTTGTTATTGGTATTTAGGATATTTAACTGGTCACCAATTAAGTTATAAAACCAGAAAACAGAGTAACTGTTGCATTTTAACTATGCAACTAGACAAGGCACTAAAGCCAGGTCTCTACGGGCCAGACAGTACATCTGTGGATTAGTTATTTTGGCCATTGTCCCCTCTAGGCATTGGCTGGTTATCATGCTCCAACTGGCCAACTGTGCTGCTGGCTTCTTGTCCTGGCACATCTTGGTTTTGGGAAGAAGTGTGAAGTCCTATAGAAAGCAGTGGTGCTGGCGTCTTGGGACCTGGGATTGGGTCAGGGTCTGCAGCCTCACTAGCCTCTGGGCATTTGTCTCACAGGCATATGAACTCCTGTACAGGAACTTTGGGTATATGCAACTCCCATTCTTGGGCTTTAGTTGAAATCATCTCTTTTACTCCGTCTTCTTTCTCCAATTTGGGTAAAACACACAGAATCTGATATAAATTTCTAGAATATTCAATATTAGCTGCATTATAATGAGGCACTGTGAAATTTAAAGATCTTGGTGCCTGGCTCCATCTTAGACCAATTAAAAGTGTCTCTCAGTATTAGTACTTGTAGGGATTTCAGAGTGCACCAAGGCAGAGAACCACTAGCCTAGGACAGTGTACGTAAGAATAATGTACCATATGTGAAAACACAGATTTCCAAGTTCCCACTCCAGAAATATGAATTCAGTACTTGTAGAGTGTGTCCTCAGAATGTTCATTTCTACCCAGCTTCTGGGTGATGCTCTTGTTGCCTATCTACAAACCACACAGTTAGTGAGTAGCTCTGTTCTAGAGCTTTGCTCCTTAGAGTATTGCCCATGAAGTGGACCATAGGCATTATCCAAAGGCTTTCGAGATATTAAAAATTGCAAGCTCCACTCAAGAATTGTCAGAACACAGTCCATATTTTAAAATGTCTCTAACTGATTTGTATGCATAGCAAAGACTAAGAAACATTAATATAGAGGTGCAAACTTGCAGCACCTGGGCCAGATTTAGCTGGCAGATGTGTATAACAGTATTGTTTTCAAAGTTAGAATTAATTGATAATGCTGAAAAAAATCGAGATTTTTGCTTCTCTTGAACAATGAGAAGATCTAGCAACACTGAGTATCCATTCAAACATGCTAACAACTGGGGACACTGTATACGTGTTCAAAGCTATTGAAACAATTGTATTGACTAATGTTTGCTCCATGACTTCTGCAAACATTGAGGTTTGCAGCTGCTAGTTCATACCTGCACCGCGTGGCCTGTTCTCCAGTTGAGAATGAAAGCTCCCAACCCTGTAATTTAAGCCATTCCATTTGATCTCTTTGCACCTTACTCTGTTCATGTATGAAATGAATTGAGGGTGCATACGTATGGTTCTGATACAGACTAAATGAAGATGGAGAGACCATGCTTTCTAAGTTTTATACATCTGTTTTGCACATGAAAAGCTCCTGTGCATAGTATTTTGAAGTATGGTTGCTGGACCGAGGACATTGACAACACCTGAGCACTTGCTAAAAATGCAGACATTCAAGCTGCACCCAAATATTCAAATGTTCAAATATTCAATGAATTACAAAGTTTGGGGATTTTACTAGAATCAAAAACCTACCATGAGTGCCATAATTTATAGAAAGACAGGTCAATCAAGACTCAGAGGTGGCTGAAGTGCTTCCTTTTTTGTTTTTGTTTATTTTTTTAAGACAGGGTCTCTCTATATAGCTCAGACTGGCCTTGAACTCATGGCAATCCTCTTGCCTCAACCTCTGGAATGCTGGAACTTTAGGTGTGTGCCACCAGGTCCTGCCTTGAGGTGACTGAAGTTTTGTAGGTGAGAGAGATCAAAAGAAGAGGTTAATGTGTGTAGGATGAGCTTTCACTTATCTTTTTATCTGGAATCTGTCTGCCTGGTCATGCAGGAAAGTCTATGCTCCCATGGTCCCAAAGCTGGCTGTGACAGAGACCAACTCATTCATCTCAGCCCAGCTGGGCTAAGACTCGATGTGTGGTAGCCACCCTCAGACTTGTTATGTGTGCGTCTACAGGTTCCTGAGTCAGATTAGCCTCCGGTCACCATATTTTCCCAATCGGGTAAAGCACTTTCTGCTCTAGTTGACCCAGCAGGAGCTTGAGTTGTGACTAGACAGACCCACAGCCATGAGCATCTTCAGGTCCTGTTTTCTAAACCTATTCTGGATCTACCACTGCATTTTAGATATTGCATATTGAGTAGATGGTCCAGCTCTATTGTAGATCAGTTCCTTGATCCCTGCTTCTTTCTCCTGCTACACTGGCTGAATTTCTAGCACCTAGGATGGCTAAGATCAGAGCCTACTTGAATAATAACAGAAAGGGAGTGGGGCCATATGACTCTCAGGGAAGGAAACTGAATTTGGACTACACCATTTTCTTAGGAAGAAGTTGCTTACAGAAGCTTCACACCAGAAATGTCTCTATGTTACCTAGGAACAGACCATGCAATGAGCCAACAATGAAAAGGGGAGCAAGGAGACTATATGTCCCTAAAAGTGATTATGGAGATATGCAGGCATAGATTTTGGAAAGTTCTTTAGGAATTCTTGCTCTGACAGTGTTTAAAGAGTGACTCAGCAGAAATGACTCATCTATCTGGGATTAATTAGATTTAAAACAGAGGAAAATGGGGTTGAGACTTTGTGCTTTTTTAGAATTACTTGTAAGCAGAGTCAATAAAAATGGTAATAACAATAAGGGTAATATAGCTATTACCTTTTGAATGGCAAGCACTGTTGTATGTACTCTGTGTACAAGCTGTGTCAAGGGTTGGACAGTGAATGTTTTAGGTTTTGTGACTCATGTGGTCTCTGGTAAAGCAATTTAAGCCTGTCTTTGCACTGCAAAAGCACCCATAGATACTACATAAACATGGGACTGTCTTGCTTCTAGAAAACATTGCATATGAAATCAGCTGGTAAGATGGATTTGGCAAATTAGCTAGGTAGCTTGCTATCCCCTGCATTATTTTCTTGCCCCTCATGATAATGTGAGGGAAGTATTTTTATTATTTTTCATTTCACAGATAAGGAAACTAAATTTTGGAGAAATTAAGCAACTTGCTTGAGATTCCAGAGCAAGTAAGTAGTAGGCCCAGGCTTTCAGCTCAGAATTTTCAATGTCATTATGTCCAAATAAACTGTGTGTCCTCACAGAAGTCTCTTTATTCTGGATCCTTGTATTGCCGATACAGGTTTTCAGTAAGTTAGTAATTATTGTGCTTACTTCATTGCCCGGCATGCTGTTTGATCTTTTAAAGTATGCATCTCATTTATCAATTGCCCCAGGCAGGTAGTATAGTGATATACTCCTTAAGCACTGACAGCAGGACTTCCTTAGTGAGAAGCTGAGCTGGGCTCACACCCTGGCTTCTCTAAATTCAGTGATTTTTCTGCAGATCATCTTGCCTTTTGACTTGATCTGAACCAAAAGGTCAAGAAGTAATCCATC
Source organism: Dolichotis patagonum (assembly GCA_004027295.1). Taxonomy (NCBI): domain Eukaryota; kingdom Metazoa; phylum Chordata; class Mammalia; order Rodentia; family Caviidae; genus Dolichotis; species Dolichotis patagonum. The sequence continues at coordinate 9,273 of PVJX010011787.1, read as the reverse complement.
TTGCTTCTTGAGTTAAAGGACTTTAACAATTTTTGATTTCTCCAAATAACACAAGTTTATTTCAGAGGAATTGGAGCAATCTTGAAGAAACAGCAACAAGGAATCACTCATAATCCACTGTCCAAAAATGCCCTCTGCTCTTTCATCTTGATCCATGGCTATTTTCCAACACAGTTACATACTGTTAAACAAAATATTTTTTGTATGTGTTACTTTTTTTTAGAATGGAAGCTTTTCTTTCCCTTCTTTGCTTTTTTCTCTTTTTTAGTTTGATTTCTGCATTGATATTTGTAAATGTACTAGGGTAGGTAGCTTCACTGCTAATATTTTGAACCTTTAGGAAATTACTACTTCTCAGAGATGTCTTCCACGTGAAAACTGAAAGATGGCTTTCAGTTTTTGAGTATATTGCAAGATTCTGCCTCTTCAATTTATTGGGAATGAGAAGCTTCTGCCTATTTGGCCCAGTCTCTTGTTCTTTGGCACTGTCTATAGTATTGTTTACGACCCTCAGGCCGTCTCAGTCTTGGAACCGAAGAAAGAAAATTGATTAGAACAGCGATGCCATCTTGGCAGTAGTATAATCAGTCATAACAATAACATCATGCATAGCTTAGAAAATGATAAACCATGATAACTATTCATTTGGCACCTTTACCTGTATGAAAAAGATTTGTAGTTATGTAACAAAATCTAAAACAAACCAGAAAATTGTGTGCAGTAAATATCCCCTCAATATGGCAATTTTGTTCTCAGGGAGAGAAAATTTAAAAGGATTTAGGGAAAAAAATAGAGAAATAGAAGAAGAGAAAGAGACTGGGGCAAGGCTGAAGAAAAAAAGAAGACTATACAAGCTTTGAGAAACTGATGAAGAGGAGACGGGAGACAAAGAAAGAAGGATGAAATAGGAACAGGAACAGAAAAAAACAGCAATGACAAAAGATAGAAACAACGTTCATACTCATATAAAAACAAGAACAAACAGTCAAAGAAAAAAGAGAAGACAAAAATCAATTTAAAGAAACAATGTTGACTTAAGGGCATGTCTGTTGTCACGGTAGAAAAAGAAGATAAACAGATCCAGAACCTTGCTGATTGATCCTAGCCAGCCAGGAGTAGAATTACCTTGGGGTAGTGGATAATCCCAGAAAACCTGCACCTTCAGTCCCATTGAAGTTCAGGCTGGTTCTGATTTCTGATTGTGAGGCTGGAGCTTGAGTTGCTCAATCTGAGACACTCTGGCACTTCCTGCTGGCTTGAACTCTGTTCCTTGCACTTGGGTGTTTCCCATAGCTGTGCCTCACCCTGACACTGGGAGCTGTGAGATGAATCCAACCTGTATCTGCTCTGAGTTCTGAGTTCAGATGGCCTCTTTCCAAAACAGTTGCCCTTTCCAGGGAGCACCTCAACTAGATCTGAATGGGATCGCTCATCACCCACTGCTGTCCACAGCATCTACTGCTCTGTTCCACTAGTGTTTCTCCATGAAGGCCTCTGGGGTCATCCACAGTCACTGTGTCTTTGCAGGTTCAAGTCACCCCTCCCATGCCACAAGCCAGGACTCAGGAAGGAAGTGTCATTTGCCATCACTCTTTTTTGCATTGAGGTTCTCTCTTCGCTTTCTCTGTGGACTTCAGTTCTCATTTCAGCACCTTGTGGGGTCCTGGGGATGCCCTTCCCTCCTCCTTTCCCTCACTTTGCTATATTCTAGTGTCTGGACTCCAGATCTCAGAAAGGCTGTCTGCTGCTCAGCACTCCACCATCTTCCCAGAAGATCCATCTCTTTCTTTCTCTCTCTCTTTTCTTCCTTTTTCATGTGATATCTGGGGTTAAACCCATGCCCTTTACACTGAATTATAGCTTCAGGCCTTTTTAAAATTTTTAAATCCAGGCTCTCACTAAGTTGCTAAGTTTCCCAGTTGAGCTAGAATTTATAATCCTTCTGCTTCAGCCTCTCAGAAAGCTGAGGTTACAGGTATGTGCACCATGCCTGATTGAGATTTTGTATTTCTGTAATAAATTTTTAATAAAAGCATCATTTTACTGACTACATATTATGCATTACAGGAAATAACACAGTTTTCACTATTTAGATAGTTTTTATTTTTTCTTTAATAAGTTCTTTGCAATTTTTTGGAAAGTAATCAACAAATAAAAATTGTGTACATACAAGGTATACCTTGTGATGACTTGATATATATATATAAATTGTATGATGTTTTCCATAATCAAACTGATTAATACATCTTTTGCCATACATAATGATTTATGTATAAATTATGTAATACTCAAAAGAGCAAATTGATGAGCACATCCATTACAATTTTGTGTGGAGTGGTGGAGGGAGATGACACAATTTTATAGAAACAGAGAGTAGCACAGTAGTTTCCAGGTTCTAAAGGTGGGGTAAATTGGGAAATTTTAGCAAAGAATACAAATATTCTAAGATGGCAAAATTCTAGAAGTCTAATAATACATAGCATAGTGGCTATAGTTTATACTACTATATTGTTTATTTGAAATTTTTATACATACATCTTTGTTAGATAAATTCCGATGCTTATTATCGACCTAAAGCATTCTAATTATTTTAAGAATTCTGTACACACAATTCCAAGTTGGACTTGTTAGAATTTTGTGCAAATCTGTATTTCTTTGAGTAGGTTACCATACCCTAAATCAATAAAAATAATTTTTGGTAGTTTTATGCATAAAATATATTTATTTGTATTGATAAGAGGTTTTAGAGTTTTCTTGTTGATTTGCAGCTGTTTTTTGTATATTAAAGACATTAAAAATTCTTTATCTGATGCATATAAATCCCAGGCTTCATTTGTCCTAGTAGGAAAACTCGTCTTATTCCTAGGAAAGGATGTTCATTTATTAACTTTCAACAAACTCAGCAGCAAGACTAGTAGCAATGGTATTTTTTGGTCCTTAATCACAGATTCTACTTCTAGGAATTCAATTTTTCCAGTGGTTGGAATTCAAGGCAAGGGTTTAGCAGCTCTTCCTCAATCTCAGGTATCAAATACACACTCACAGTCTGGGGTAGAAATCAGCCCACATAGAGTCAGCCAGTAGATACAGAAAGAAGTCTTTGAGGCTGATGACTAGCACCGAGCAAAGGACTGCCTTGCTCTGTAGAGAGTCACAAGACACTGGTTACCTCACCCTCTGGGATGAACGCAAGGAAGCAAAACAACAATGTGATGAAAACTTTATTGAGAAATTTATTTAATTGAACACTGGTGGGAATTTATTTTCCTATTTTTCAGTAAATTTTAGAGCGAAGAAAAATACTATGAGACCTGACATTTCTCTATTGCTCCCCCTTCAATCCTCAAGCTTGTTTCATTTTGAGAAAAAATAATCCATCATGTCAGGTAAGTCCCTCATTTGGGGACAGTAAAATTTCTTTCTGTGCACTGCAGTGAGGCACCATAACGTTTTTCAATCTTGGCACTATTGGCATTTTGGACCAGACAATGATTTGTTGATGGGGTCTAAAGGATGAATTAATGAATGATCCAATAGTTAAATTTAAATATTTTAAGAATTATGATATGAGAAATTCACCCTTGCTTTCCCTGTTGGGCTATGGGGGCTGAATTAATTACAGTGACAAAGATATTGGATCCAAGAAAGAAATCTCTGTCATAATGAAAACTGCAAAGGTGGAATGATCTACCACCAGAAGCAATGAGCCCCTTTTCATGGGGTATTTAAGGAGAGATTAGATTGCTTTCATGCAGGGTACTGTACAAGACATTCATACAAAAGAAGGGTGATTCAAAGTTTCAGGGTATGCTCTACTTCCAAGATTCTATACATCTTCGTTTCTTGCTTATATGGTTTTAACATTTCATATTCAAGCAGCATTTCCACTCATGATACTGTTTATCTTAAAATGGAAGGTAAAGTTTTCTAAAGTGCTCAAAAATCATCAATGGTATTTTTAAAAAATAGCTTTTAGGAGGTTCCGGAATGATAGAAGAATTTAAATTACGGGGGTCTCCTGCAAAAGTGAACTTCATTTCTACTAGTTCAGAGCTGGCTGATTCTTTATAGTTTCTGTATCATGTTGTTGAAAGCCAGCAATGGAGTCAGTTCATTAGAGAAGACACAATAAGGTATGTGTGCATGTATGTTTGTGTGCATGTTATGTGCACAGAGGGCCAATATTGGACACATGGGCAGTTTTCAGTTTCCATAATTGGTGCTGAAGATTTTTGTTCAGATTTCAGGCCAATCTGAACCAATGGGCTTACAGAGTGGTTGGGTCCTTTTCTGTCTGTCATTAGATAATATGGGTCAGCACAGGCATGGATTAGCAGGCACCAGTCTCAGTGGAGACGTGGATCTGCAGAGGACCTCAAGGGTCAGGAGTAGCCACAAGTCAATGAAAGCTGTGAGTCAGAAGCAGCTGAGTCAGTAGGAGTCATGTATATGCAGCAGCTAGAGTTCACTGGGATCCAGGAACTAGCAGGAGCAGAGTCAAAAGAAGCTATGGGTCAGGAGGAAACCATGTATCTAGAGAAACTGTGAGTCAGCAGAAGTCAAGTGTCATCAGAGACCATGAGAAGCACGGCCTAGCAGATACTTTTATTTATTTTATCAGGCCCACTGGTTGGCAAGAGCCATAGGTCAACAGGAATCACAGTGACTGGGAGCCATACATCAGCCAAAGAGATTCCATAGTAGGAGGTGGAGACAAATAAAAGACACACAATAAAGACAGAAGAACTTGACTTTGAGGTGGCTGTTACTGTGAGGTAACTGAAGCAGTGATTATGAGAAAAGCTAGAATGTAGCCAAAAGCTTAGTGGAGAAAATTTACTAACAGTAGCATTGATAAAGTATGGAGAATAAGTAAATCACCCTTCATAATGCCCTCATAACAGAGAATAAGGTGATTCTCAGAGAGTGGCAACCCTTCTGTTTACCCCAAGTTACACGACTTGAGAAAGTCATGGTTTTTAAATGGAGATGGAATGAAGATGAAACAGATGACTACAAGGCCATCTTATATCCATAAGGAATATGGGGAATTCAGAACACCTTTCAAATGGGCAGAATTTCCTCTTGAAAAGATCACAACTGTTTGGACATTACTGTTTGTAATGTCCACTCCGTTCATCTTCTAGAATCTACGTGATGAGTTCCAGAGGCGCACAGTCACAGGCTGAGGGAAGGTGCAGAGACAGATACGATATATTCAAATTGTGGAGCCAATAGATGAAAGTGTGTCCCTATGGCAATCAAAGGAATAATGCACAAAAACCCCTTTTATGTGTCAGTTTTAGTAATAGCAAAGGTCTGTTACTTTGAGGGGAAGTGAAGGTTGATACCATGCCCTCTGTGATTGATGCAATGTCTAGGAACACCCCTAAGGCCCCTAGGGCAAAGCTAACACCTCCCCATGCTCGCTCATAGCACACTGGAAGAAGGAAGCTAGTTTTGATTTAATTTGAACCCTTTCAATATCTCACTAAGTAAACACAACTGTCCCAGATATTCAAGAAATTTCAAGTAATCTGTCCACTGCCTTGTTCTCCTACATTAAAAAGAGTTCCAGGATATCACCTGTTCCTGAAAATGTTCTTCCTTGTATGTGAAACCCACTAACAGCTCCCTGGAGGAGTGTTTGAACGTGTAGTGAATGCCCACAGTCTTGGTGTCTGCCCCCAAGATGGCTTTCCTGTCCAGAATTTCCAACAAACACCCCAGGGAGCAGTTAGTGAGGCTGTTTTGGTCAGGAAATCAGTTCCCGTGAAAACTCAACCCTCTTGTATCCTGCTGGCCTCTATTTCATGATTAAATAAAAAACAGGTGTCTCCCTCAAGCTGAGAATCTGCTTCCCTTTCTCTTCCACGGATCTTTGGTCTGTATGGGGACCAAAATCTACGTTCATGGGCCACGCTTCTTGGTGAGGAATACAAGGATGTAGTGAAGTTTGAAAAGTACCTATTTTAAAGAACATCAAAATTCTGGAGAACCTTGCAGAAAAAGAAAGGAACTTTTCCTGGGGAATCTTGAAAGCTTATCAAGAGAGGAAGCACTGGGATTCATTCTTGAAAGAATAGGCATTTGTGAATTGGGGATTATATAGATAATTTTGAGAAGCTAGCATATTGTGCACATACCAAATGTCATCGCTGTGCTTGTGCTATACATATATTTATATGTATTGTGTGTATTTCTCATATAATATTTACATGTGCTAATTCATTTAATTCTCCCAGCAACCATGGAAAGTACTGACAGTATCCCCATTTTGCAGATAAGGAAACCGAGGTCAAGAAAAGTTAAATTATTTGCCTAAGGTCACACTGCAAGTGTAGAATAGATCTGAAATTATAACCCGGGTTTTGAAACTCCAAGCCTGTGTTAACTCCTTCAAATATGCAATAGGGTTGGATGTGGTGGTCCAAGCCTGGAATAGCATTTGGAGGCCAAGGCAGGAAGATCCTAAGTTTGAACACAGCCTAGGCAATTTATTAACCTAGCAAGACCCTGTCTCAGATAAGCAAATAAATAAATAAAAAATAAATAAATTAATTTTAAAAAGGGATAGTGATCCAGTTCAGTGCAAAATCCCTGAGCTCAGTCCCCAGTCACACACACACACACACACACACACACACACACATACATACATACATGCGCGCGCGCGCACACAAGCACAAATAATGCTAATAGGATCAAAGGTTAAGACGGCACTGTAGTGGCCTGAAACCATGTCTATACAGTCTTTGCTATCCCTCCCAACTGTATTCAGAGCTGAATTTCCTTCTCTGTTAACATGGGCGGGGCTTAGTGGCTCTCTTGTAACAAAGAGAATCAACTAGAAGTGATCGTGTATGACCTTGAAGATGAGGCCACAGACAGCAAGGTGGATGCTTCTTCTCTCTGGAAAGTTTCCCCTGGGGAAAGACAGCCATTATGGTATGAAGAGAGTCCCAGGACTCAGAGAGGTCCACATGGCAGGAACCTCTGGTCATGTGTTTGCCCAGCAGCCAGCAAGGAATGCGAGCCCTCCTGCCAGCAGTGGAGTGGTGAGGTTAGAACTAGGTCCACTGGTTTCAGTGATACCTTCAGTTGCTTCCTGCAGCCTCAGCTCACACTTTTCCTGAAACCTTGCCAGAACCACTCAACTGAGCTGCTCCCACTCCTGACCTGTGCAACTGTGGGAAAATAAACCTGGGTTTTAAGCCACTAGTTTGGTGGGTAATTGGTTACACAGCAACAGATAGTTAATATGAGCCGAGAATATCTTGTGTCTTCAGTGTGGCAGCAGGCAGTGTTGCGAGCTGAAAATCAGAGTTTATAAATGACTAGACATGACAAGTGAGGCTTTCAGGATAAGTTATAAGGCACAGTGGCCCTTCTATAAGGTAAAATTCACAGGCCCAAATGAACAAAAGCACCTCTCCAGTTCTGTCCCTGTGGCTCCCACACCCAGCCAGAAAAGTCCCCATTTCTATAGCTTCTTATCTATGCTACTGTCTTAGTTACTTTTCACTCATTGCTGAGACAAAATACCTGATGCCCAAAGTTGGGAAAGGCAAGGTTTATTTCTTACAGTTTTTGGAGGGTTCAGTCCATACTCAGTTGGCTCCAAGGCAGGGTGGCATGGCAGGGCCGCGGTTCATGGTGGCTGCAAACAGCAAGGTGGAAACCGGCAAGAAAGAGCGAGACACACCTTCTTCCTGCCATTACATCACATCCTGGCTCCACCCCCTAGGAGGGTGTAGCACTGACACCATCAATCCAAGCACTAGACAATGAACCAGTCACAAATGTACAATGCAAATACATGCGGCCTGGGGGTCACAGACATAAACTATGAGAGCTACTATGTCACATTTAGAACATTTTTCCTTGTTGTGCAGTCATTTGCAAACATGCCTTTCTTCCAGACTAGGGCACATCCCTGGGACCCTGGGTTCACATTTTATTTATCTTCCTCCTGCTTGCAATCCTTTGGTCACTGCAGGAGCCCTGTATCGTTTGGGGATGAACACTTCCCACTCTGAGACTATGATGCTGATGGATGGATTTTTATTCAATTCTAGCCAGAGTGCTGATGTTTTTGGTTTGGAGAATAATATCATGAGAAAGATGTATGGAGACCCAAGAGGTGAATTAGTTTAAAGTACCAGTAGATAAGCTGGACACTTTTAACATAGTGGCATAAAATGATGAACTCCTATATAGACCCAGGAATGATGCATAAAAGGATTTTAATAGTGGACCAATGGAGACAGAATAATAAGCCAGGCATGTTTAGGGAAGGAAGGCTGGCTGCCCAAGGTAATACATATCAATTCAAGCCGTACTTCCTACGTAACATTTGAACTGATTCCTCTTTTCTGTATTATTCTCTACCATTTCTGCACATAGAATATGTTTGACATATATGTGTTAAATGAAAGAATGTTAATATAAATTACAATTATTACTAACCTCACTCAACTTCCTCAAGCTCCTCTTGCTTATAAAGATGAGGCTGTTTATGGTTAAAAACAGACTCTGTCCAGTCATGATCTCTAAGGGCAAACATATCTCAGCATGAGCAAAGAGACAGAGATTATCAGAACCTAGTAAATGAAGGCATGGGTTCAGGAAAACAAAGTGCAAATAAGAGAAGAACCTTAACAGTATCAGGGTATATGGGAGATGTTGTCTCTGGGGACTCTTCACTTTTCAGTCTTTAATAGGCATTCTCTAAGGCTCACAGGGAAACCTTTTGCTTACTCATTGCCTATTCATTATGATTTGAATGGAATCCATTCTTTATTACTTGATCCCGGGAAGGACACATGCCCAAATCTGGTCAGCAGAAGCTCTGTATTTATGGCAATAGTGATTAGCTCTCAGATGGGTCTATGACCCAATCAAGGAAGAGTCTGTCTTTTACTAGGAGCGCTGGCAGAAAGCTTGTCCTCTTCCTTGCTGCACATGTGCCTGGGAGAAATGGCTTGAGAAACGCTGGCATCTGTCTTGCCACCAAGCGGTGGAAATGAGGATGGAGCCAACAGCATGGAAATCAGAGACTGAATGGAGAATGACACAGACTTCTGAGGACACCATCCCAGACATCCAGTGAGGTCATTCCCCAACAGATCTTTGGGCTTTTAATCTTCACATGCAAAATCTTTTGTTGTGTGTGTGTTAGTCAATATTTTTGTTTCCTTTCATTTTTAGAGTCTTTACATTATGAAAGGGACTTACTTTGGATATCATGCCAGTAACCAAGGACCCACACAG
>PVJX010011786.1:0-52442 GCA_004027295.1 Dolichotis patagonum | reverse complement strand
AATGCCTACTTTACATGCTTTAACTTTGTAATTTGAACAACTATTTCCAAGAAGTCAGTATGTAATTAGTCAAGTAATAATTTCTTAGGTTTTATTGTTGTACTTTTCCTTTTTTCCTTGGAATACTGTATGGTTGCTACCCTTTATTCTGTTTTATTTTGTTTTGTTTTTTCCTCTTTAAATAAAATTATAAAAAAAACAATGAAACAAACAAAACAAACAAACAAACTATATCCTTATACATTGTGTATCTAAAACATGCATAGTGTGATAAAAAATACAGTGAATACTTAAATTTAAAAATTTACAGTAAATTAATCCCCTCAAAATACTCGCACTTAGAACATCCCATAATTCTTGCTGCTTTCTAAATGGTTCTAGAAGTTCTTTTCATGAGTGTCTCTAGTTGACTATCATAGCTGCCTGGAAATCCTGAATGAATTCAAAATGTTTACTTTTCATGGTCATTTTGAACAAGAATTCACACAGTACCAGATCCTGTGAATAAGTTTATTCACACAGTAGATTCACATAGTAATATTTTTATGAGCCTGCCTTTCCCTTGGATAGCACTTGGCAACAGCACTCACTGTATTTTTGATCATATATTGTAAAAATACTCACAAAAGAGGACTTGAGAATTGCTTCAGAAAGTAGCAAGCATGATGGAATAAGTATGTTTGAAGTGAGGGGGAATATTTTGAGGGGTGTTAATGGCAGTGTGTTTTTAAAATTTAAACATTCACTGTATATTTCTGTCATGCCTTGTAAACCAGTAATTCGTATTTGAAAATTGTTTTTAGTCTTTAAAATTTTGTAGAAATCAAAATATGGAACTACAACCAGAGTCACAATAATACTAGCTTTTAGACTAACGATTTAAATGTCTTAGTGTCTTAAACCATATAGCAAACAAAAAGTGAAATTACAAACCATTGTTATACTAATATGAGCTTTTGTAATTGCCATATATTTATATTTACCAGAATATTCATTTATTTTTAAAATTTGCTTTTTAAAAAATCTTTGGGGGCGGGGGATTTAGCTCAGCGGCATAAGTGCCTGCCTTGCAAGCAGGCAGTCGTGAGTTCGATCCCTGGTACAGATTAAAAAAAATAAATAAATAAAAATAAAAAAATCTTTGGCCATTAGAGACATAAATTAAATAACACGGAGATTCCACCTGGCCCCAGTAAGAATGGCTGTTATCAAGAAATCAAATAATAACAAATGCGGATAAGGCAGCGGGGAAAAAAGGAACTCTGCTGCATTGTTGGTAGGAGCGTGAATTAGCATGAACACTGTGGAAATCAGTATGGAGATTCCTCAGAAACTCAAACTAGAAACTCCATGCAATCCAGCTGTCTGTCTTCTAGGTATCTTCCTGAAAGAGTTAAAGACATCATATTACAGTTATACATACATACCCCTGTTTGTAGCAGCACAACTTAGGGTAGCTAAATCTTGGAAGTGGCTTCTGTATCTAAAAACAGATGAATGGATAAAGGACATGTGGTATTTACACACAGTGGATTACCATTCTCGCATAAAGGATAGTCAGTTATAGGAAAATATAGCTTAAATATCACATGGCTTCTGTTACATGAGAAACCCAAATATAAATAAAGTGCAAAAGAAAAGATGGATAATAGGAGATAGGGAGGTAGATCTCTTGCAAATGGGAAGGGACTAAGAGATGGAGGAAGGGAGGGAAAGGGGATGGAAAAAGAATTAAGATGTGTTGTATAAATGTACCAACTCCCTACAAGGAATGTGATCATTATATAATGAAGATGTGTACTAAAAAAGAATAAAAACTGAAAAGAAATAAAATTTATTTTTAATTTTTAATTGACGAATTATAATTGTATAATTATATGTAGTCGTGAGGTACAGTGTCATGTCATGATATATGTATCCAGTGCATAATGATTAAATCAAGCTAACATAACTGTCACTTATTTTTGTGATGAGAACATTTGAAATGTAGTCTTAGAATTTTGAAAAGTATATTATTATTAACTATAGTCACAAACTGTGTAATAGATCTCAAAAAACTTAATGCTCTAACTGAAAGTTTTTACCCTTTCTTTGATCACTATTTCCGCATTTCTCTCACCATGCAGCCTTCTGTAACCACCACGCTACTTGGCTTTTATAGGTTTAATTATTTTGGAGATGCTCATAAAGCTCTCAAGTAGTGTGAGCTGTCCTTTCATTTCAACCTGAAGGATTCCCTTTTAACATTGCTTAGAAAGCAGACCTAGTGGTAATGAAATCTGTCAGCTTTTTCATCTGGGACTGTTTCAATTTTCTTAATTTCTCCTTTTTTTTTTTCCCCAGGGAAGGATCCTGGGAGTTGAGCCCAGGGAGACTCTTCTACTGAGCTTTACCCCCAACTCTGTTTGTTTGTTTGAGACAGGGTCTTGCTATCTTCAGTATTTCTTGTAAGGCAAGTCTGCCAACCTCATTTTCTCTCCTTTGTTTATCTGGAAATTTATTTCACCTTCATTTTTGAAAATAGCTTGGCTGGATTCCTGCGTGTCAGCTTCTGTAAGCAGTGTGTGTGTCGCCCTTCTGTGTCCCAGCCTGTGCTGCTGGTGAGGTAGCTGTTAATGTTACCAGGTTCCCTTACTCCTGAGGAGTCAGTTTTCTCCTTGCTGCATACAGCAATTTCTCCTTGTTCCTGTGTCTTATCATTTTTATTTTAATGTGTCCATTAATGTGTTGGAGTTTATCCTACTTGGATTTCAATTCGCTTTCTAGGTGTGTAGATTGTTTTCTGATAAATTTGGAAAGTGTTTAGGCATTATTTGAGGGATTTTTGTGCACCTTACTCTGTGTCTTCTGATGTACTTGCTGTGCTCATGTGGTACAGTTAATGGTGTCCTGAATTTTTCTGGGACTGTGTTCATTTTTTGTTTCCTCTTCCCTGTTGTCTGTGTGGCATAATCTGTTCTGATGTGTCCCAAGTTTGCTAATTCCTCTGACATGTAAATCTACTGTAAAATCCTCTAGTGAATTTTTCATATCATTATTGTACTTTGCAACTTTAGAGTTTCCATTTTGATATTTTTATAATTTCTATTTGTTGATATTCTGTATTTGATATAACATTGTCATCATATCTTCCTGCAGCTCTCTTTATGTGTTTCTGTGAGACAGGGTCTCACTATACTGTTCAGGCTGTCTTTGAACTCTTGATCCTTCTTCTTCAGTCTCCTAAGTAGGTGGGATTGCAGGTGTGCACCACTATACCCAGAAGTAGAATGTATTTCTAATGGTGACTGTGAAGTGTTTGTTAAACCTGCCTTCTGATTGCTCTTGGGCACTTTCTTGTTTATTTTGTTTTGTTTTGTTTTGTTTTTTGCGGTACCAGGGATTGAACTCACGACCTCGAGCTTGCCAGGCAGGTGCTTATGCCACCGAGCTAAGTCCCCAGCCCCAGGGTTTTTGTTTTTTTTTTTTTTGCATCTTGGGCACTTTCGATTGCTTGCTTTTTTTGCCTCATGTACATGTCACGCTGTTCTGTTTCTTTGCATGTCTAATAACTTCATTGGAAATTGGACATTTTCAGATAATATAACTGTGGATACTGACCCCCTGGGGGGATCTCATTTTGTTTGCTTGTTTGTGTAGCCTGACTGGATTATCTTAGTGAATTCAGTCCCGCCTCTTTCCTCTTGGTGCAGCATTAAGGCCCTGATGTTCTCTCTCAGTGAGTGCAGCCAGGGAATGCCCATGGAATGACTGGACTTGGCAGGCCTTGTCTTTTCCCTGACTCAGCTTCTAACATCTTTTCATTTCCTACTGATTGTCTTTGTGTGTTTGTTTGTTTTTGTTTGTCTGTTTTGGTACCAGGAATCAAACTCCGAACCTTGTGCTTGTAAGGCAGGTGCTTGTGCTGCTGAGCTATACCCCTGGCCCATCCTGTTACTTTCAACAATGCCCTGGGGTATACATTGTGCTACAGACTGTACAGTCATTTTGTTTTTCCATACTAGGAATTGGACCCAGGGCCTTCTCACTGAGCTGCATCCCCAGCTCTCTATAGTTTTTGAGACAAGGTGTCTAACTCACTAAGCTGCACAGGCTGGGCTCAAATTTGCAGTCTTTGCCTCTCAGAGTACTAGGGTTACACAGGAGCACATAAAAACAGGCAAATGTTTGCTCTTTTGACAGGATTGTTCCTGAGATCAGTGTCTGAGATCTTTATTTCTGACTCCAAGAAGCTCCTCCCAGGCTGCTGGTTTCCTCCAGTAAACTAGCCCAAGCTATAGTGCAGCCAGCATGCCAGTGAATCTATTAAATGCTTCCAAGCTGCTTTTCACCATTTCTTGTACTCTTTGAGAGCATCGGCTTAAATTCTCTATGGCCTGTTCCAAAGAAAGCTCATTTCAGAAGACAACAGATATTCTGATTTGCAACCTGCTTCTATCACTAGAGTCTGAGATGGCTCTGGAAGGAGGGTTGGAGACAATGTCATACTTGTAACGTTCCCATTTCAGAAACCGAGCACTCTAGGGCAGGCATGGTCGCACATGCTTGTCATCTCAGCTACTTAGGAGGATCATTTGAACCCAGGAGTCTGAGGCCAGCTCAAGCAACACACCAAGGCATGTATTTTTTTTTTTTTTTCTTAAAAAAAGAAAGAAAGAAAACTGAAACTGAGCACTCGGTGCGGGGAGGTGGGGATAGCAGCCTCTGGTCTTGGTGTCCTTTGCCTAGTAGGGACTCTACTTTGTGGTCTACAGCAAAGGGGGAGATTGGAGCTCTATTATTTTCAGCACTGCCACACCCAAGATAGAGCCTCTGTTCTCCAGGTCTCTATACCTGGGGGAAAGAAGGGAACTACGCCTGGGCTGTAGTCTGGGCAGTTTAGCCTCAGCCACAGGCAGCAGCAATAATTAGCCACAGATAATAGGCTAGTCCCGCCCTTCCCAGGAAGAAAGCCTTTCACCTGGGAGCTGCTGACAGACAGAGGCTGCTTTCAAGGCTCCACCACACAACCCTGTAATAGTTGCTTCACTGAGCTCCAGGGCACTTGGTCTTGATTTACATAACAATGACTCTCATCTTACTAGGTTTTAGTAGATTTCCTTCAACTTTCTTCATATGCTGTGCCTCAAGGCCTTTTGCATCCTTGAAATGGTTAGTTCTTGAAATAATTCTCATCAGTTTCATTGAGGAGGGATCTGTAGACCTTTTCATGCTGTCATGTGCATTGTGGAATCAACCAGGATTACATTTTATATTTAGTTACCTCATTTAATCTGGAACAGTTCCTTGTGATTTTGACTTCTTTTTTTTGTACCGGGGATTGCACTCACGACCTCACGCCTGCCAAAAAAGCGCTTAAGCCACTGAGCTAAATCCCCAACTGTTTTTGACATTTTTGATATGAACAGACCATGTGTTTTATAAAGTCACTTGGTATAAGTTTTTCTGTTTTCCCTTGACTAGATTCAGGTAACCCATTTCTGTCAGCGACACCACCCAAGTGATGTGTCCTCGGTACACTGTATCAGGAGGCTGTGATAATTGTTTAAGAACACTTATGTGCTGAATGTCACAAAGCTTTTCTTTTTTTGTTCAGTACTGGGGATTGAACCCAGAGCCTTTGCACTGAGTTCTGTTCTCATCTCTTTTTTGAGAGAGGGTCTTGCTAAATCACTAAGTTACTCAGGCTGGGTTTGAACTTTTGATCCTGTCTCAGCCCTCCAGAATGCTGGGATTACAGGTATGTGCCACCATGCCTGGCACACAGTACTTTTTTGTTTACTAGTTAGATTGAATTTTATGTATTGGTTTTGTAAATGTTGCAGGGTTATCTGTGGGATTTTTTTGCTTTATAAATTCTAGTATTTTAATATTGTTGGATTTTAAGAATGCTTTATATTTAATGCCTTTAATCCTTTGGCATAAATGTTATATCTTTCCTGGTTTATTGTTTGCTCTTCTTTACTAATTTTTTTAAAGTTTAAATTTCTGTGTAAACATACTGAAATTTTCCTATATAGTTTACACCTTCAGTATCATGGTGAGGAAAGCTCTTCTAAGATTGCAGAAATGTTTTTCTACTACATACTGATTTTCTTTTTATTTCCCAAATAGGTACGTTTACGGGAACACATGGGTGAGAAATATACAACTTACAGTGTGAAAGCTCGTCAGTTGAAATTTTTTGAAGAACATGTGAATTTTTGAGAATTTGTTATAACTAGACCTATTTTCAAAAGTTTCTGGCTTAAAAAACAAACCATAGAAGAGTTGTTTAGAAGCCATTCACCATCCTTTTATGCATCTCTTTGAAGTTTTCATACTTGAAAAAATTGGACAGAACAGAGTAATATGAAGCTAGCTCACAGAGGAAAAACAACTTTTGCTTTCATATCCTTTTTATGAAGACAAATGTTATATTTGTTTGGTTACTGAGCCTTTTAAAGCATCAACTTTATATCTAGAGCTTTATTTTTTTTTTAAGATATTAGCTTGAAAGCAGGACCATAAAGCTTTGAGTTGGAACTTTTATATTGTACTACAGTGATAAAACCAACAAGAGAAATAAAGACATTATGTGTAGTGATGTTATCTGCTTACCTTAAGGAGTTGATACATTATTTTAAAAAGTTCCTTTACTATTCTGTGAAGAGATTTAAAGAATATTGTTGAGCAGAACTGTTAATAGTCTCACTGTTTGAATGTCTACTTTGTATGCTTTAATTTTGTAACTTGAACAACTATTTCCAAGGTGACAATATGTAATTTATCAACTGTTTTGATTTCTTAGTGGTTTTTTTTGTTGTTGTTGTTTTCTTTTTTTCCTTTGGAATTCTGTATTGTTGCTACCCTTTTTTCTGTTTTTTTTTCTTTCTAAATAAAATTTTTTAAAAAAAGAATATGAACTTCTATATAGTATATGGGCAACTGATTCCTTTTTACACATTGATGGACTTCCAATATTTTGTTTCCATTTAACGTGTTTCTCCAAGGGTTTACAAGAATTGATGTTAAACATGTTTGTATCATGTTTTTCTCTTTTTTTTTTTTTTTTTTTTTTGCGGTACTGGGGATCGAACTCACGACCTTGCACTTGCCAGGCAGGCGCTTATGCCGCTGAGCTAAATCCCCAGCCCTGTATCATGTTTTTCTATTATTAGTTTTGTTAGATTCATTTTCCTATCAACAAAAACAACTCATAAACACTAATTCCTTTTTCAGTGAAGCAATTTGTAAGTAAAGCCCAGATCCTCTTAATTATATTGGATATATGTAATGTTTATCTCATAAAGTTTGTCTTCATGTTCATCAAGATAGTGTTATTGTTTTAAAACACTGTATATCACATATTTTATTAGTTTAAAGAAATAATGTTCATCTAGTAAAGTTTTTATAGAATAAAATGCAAGTCTTGGTTAGTAAAATTTTACTTAGGTATTGGAAGAATTCTAAAAATGACGTCTCCAGATGTTTTGTTTCTATAAAAAAAGCCCCTTTTCCTTGAAAATTATACATACAAATGTTTTAATGAAATATTCTTTTAGTCACTTAAGTTTTTAATTTTTATGATGTCCCAGGTGCTATATGTCAGGAACTAAGGACAGTGGTAAATGAAACAATATTCTCAGCCTTTAACAGTGCTCACAGTCTAGCTTCTGAGACTTATTTTTACTCTGAAGGTTTACTAGAACTGAATTTATAAAACCATGTAGTCCCAGTCCCTACTTGGGGGTACGTTTGGCAAATTGTTGGTCTTTTTGAGCTGTTTACCTCTTGTATGTTTTGGAAGTCTGTATCTCTCTAGATAATCACTGCTTTTTTTTTTTTTTTTTTTTTTTTTGGTAGTACTAGGGATTGAACCCAGGGCCTTAATATTGAGCTGTATCCCCAGCCCTTTGTTTTGAGCCAGGATATCACTAGATCACTAAGTTGTCCAGGTGGGGCTGAACTTGTGCTTCTCTTACCTCAGCGAGACTGCTAGTATTACAGGCAGGTAATTCTACCAGCTGATTTTACTTAAGTTTTCTCATTTATTGGTATAAAGTAGTACAAATTATTTTCCTAGAATTAAAAGAATCTTTTCCCTTACATAATTTCTTAGGCATAATTTCATATGCCTTGTATTTTTGTTTAAACATTCGGTTGTTATCCTGTTCTTATATTTTGTGGGGTTTTATTTGATTCACTTATTTTTTTTTAGACAGGATCTCACTATGTAGTTTGTATTGGCCTTGAACTCACTTTGTAGCCCAGGCTGGCTTCAGCCTCCCAAGTGCTTGAGATTACAGGTGTGTGCCACCACGCCTGGCGCATATCTTCCTTAATTTTATTTTATTTATTTATTTTTTGGTATCAGGATTGAACTCATGACCTCACATTTACCAAGCAGGCAACTGTGCCACTGTGTTCCTACCCTCTTCCTTAATTTTAAAAGTCTTCTAAGACTAAATTTTCTTTTGAGTATGCCACTGGCCACATTTCAGACTTTGATATACCTTTTTTGACATTAGTTTCTAAAAAGTCAATCATTGATTTTGATTTTCTCTTAAAAGTGTTTCTTAATTTGCATAGATTTAGAAGGCCAAAAAAGTTCCATACCTTTACTCCAACTATACTGCAACACTGTTACTGAGAATGACTTGCACAACCATTACTTGGAGGGTTTTTCCCTGTTGCCTAGTATATGATTCATTATTGGGCATTCAATAAAAGTGAATTCTGTTATACACAAAATCACTCATCCATTAAATATTCAGTTGTATAAGACAAAATCAGTAGATGACAGAAATGTTCTATGTTTACATTTTCCAATGGGGTAGCCATTAGTCAAATATGGCTACTGAATCCTTGGATTGTGGCTATTTTGACCAAAGAACTGAAGTGTTAATTTCAGTGAGAAAAATGAAGTCTCTTTTCCCATTGAGCTAATGTTCTAGTGAGAACAATTAACCAATATAAACTGTGAGATATATAGTAAATGCCATGAGACCAAGCAGGCTAAGTGGATGTGGCATATGGTTGTATTTCATTAGGATAGTAGGAAAAGCCCACTGTAGTGACATCTGGGTAGAGACCTCAGTGAAAGGAGGGAGCAAACTGTGTATCTGAGGGAAGGTATTTCAGAGCAAGGGAACAAGTGCAAGTTTTTCTATATGTACAGTATTTGCTCTGCCAGATTCTGAAAGGTAAACGTGCTGGCCTGTTTACCAAGACTGCAGTTTTGCTACACTTTGCTTTTTTTTGTGCTCCTGGGGACTGAACATTTGCACTAAATTACATTCCCAGCCCTTTTTGAGACAGAGTCTTGCGAAATTGCCCAGGCTGGCCTTGAACTCGAGGCAATCCTCTTGCCTTAGCCTCCCCAGTGTTGCGATTATAGGCTTGTGTCACTACATCCAACAAAACCATGAACTAACTTTAATAGTCTTGTAGAATAATCAACAAAGACCCTTTAGACCCAGACTTGCACTGAGGTTTTTTTTTGATAATTTAGTGATCTATAATGAGTTATAAAACTTTTGATAAACTATATTATTGTTTGAGGCATTTATTTTTTATGTATACCTGAAAGAAACACTACATAGTTGTATTTTGTTTTCTGTTCTCCATTTCAGAACAAGATTACCAAGATAGGGTCTCAAGTATTAAGTCCAAACTGGGTTAGAAATGAAACACAAAGAATTGTCCATACACAGCTGTGTTTTTAGCATATAGGTGGTTTTAGCTCATGTTTTGGGTATGAAAGCAATTTAGCTTATCTCACAGGAAATAAAAGCAGGTGTTGAATCATGAAAACGCCAATCAATTATTTTTAGCGTGCCTCTTAATTTTTCTGTCCCCTGATTTCTTGTCTTCTGTGCCTGATTCTTGAACAGGTAACCATTTGAGGGGATGTCGCCGATAGATGGGCCATGGAGGAAGTGTCAGCTAGACCAGAAGAGAAAAAAAAAATCAATTATAGCTGTTGAAAATTTTAGAGAATGTTATGTATAATGCCTGGTTACCAAATGACTCCTATGGTGAAGGTTAATAACATAACAGCAACAAAAACTGACAGTCTTATGAAAGTTCTCTGTCACTGTCAAGACAACATACTGTAGAGTGATGGGATCAAGCTCTACTGAGCATAAGGCTGTAACCTGAAAGAAAGGTGGAGGAGGCAATGTGAGCACTGTGAAAAATTCTTGCTAGTTTTGACTTTATTGCCTGCAGTAGTTGCAGACGAAATAAACTGTAAATTTTCATACAGTTTACACCAACAGACACTGTTTAACATTCCACTTATCCAATGTAGTGAGGAGAAAAACTGATGGGAAAGTGGGGGCCCAGGGACTGGGTCAACCAAAGTAACCCAACTCAGAAAACCTGTCACTAACGCCCCAGCACCCACAAATTTCTTACCAAACAGGACAAAGCAAATCCAGCCATAACTATATAGACAGTCCATCCGAACTGTTCAGCCAGGTATCCATAGATAAATCCAACTATCTAAAAACAAAGTATATTAAATGGTCAAGATGGGCAGTAAAAAGAAAACAAATTAAATGTAAAAATCGTACTTACTGCAGAAAAAAGAATAATCCCCTGAAACATCTGTTCAGCCAGTTTCTGGCCCTTGTAATCCTAGAGGTGAAGAACAAGACAGGTATTGGTCCCACTACCAAGGGAATCCATCGTACGGCACTCAGCCTTGGCACAGGCCACACTAACGCTAAAAATTCAAATTCTGGGTTTCCTGGGAGAGCCTGAGCACTCTAACGGTGCAGGGGTGACAAGGTCCTTTCAGGGGAAGTGACGAGGACCCAAGAGGCACAATTCAGGAAAGACAGTGTGAACAGCAATCCTCCGGGTTGGAAACCACGCAGCACCGGATCAGTGCTCGGACTAGGGCTTCGAGGCTGCAGGGATCCCCGGGCCACACTCTCACCATCTGTGTGGGCAGCGAGCTCAGATGTTCCAGCATGATTAACGGAGGCAGACAGCGTAGCAAGCGAAGCCAACACGGAGGGACCTCAGCACCCAAAGCCTGACACTGTACGTCGCAGAGAGGGCTGGCTGAAGCCCTGAGCTCTATGGCTGCGGCCCCGGAAGCGGAAGTCAAGGACGGGCCAGGACAAACTGTGGCCCCGCCCCGTGTCGTCGCTAGGCGACGTGTAGTTTGGCAGTTGGCCGTAGCCCAGCGTACGGCCCGCTTGGGCCGAGGCGGCGACCTGGCTGAGGCATCGCGCATCCGTGAAGGGTTCTTCCGCAGCGCCGCTGGGTTCCGGAAGCCGCGGCCCCGAACAGACAAATTGTTCATTGCGGCATCTCAGAGGCTTAAGGGCTGTCGGCGCGAGGCGCGTCTCCATGGAGACGGCCTTTTTCCCTCTAGGACCCCAGCGGCCGGGCTGCCCCGCGGCGCCTGCTGGCCAATCTGCTTCAGCTGCCAGAGGCGCGGGCCGGCCGCGGGTTGTGGTGCTGTACTGCCAGGCTGCGGAGAAGCTCGCGGGCAAGCGGGCGGGTGGGCTCGGCTCGGAGTACAGCAGACGCAGGCGGTCCGGCGGTGTTCTGGGCCCCGGGGCCTGCGGCGCGGGCGCTGAGCTGGCGGGGCGGGCCGGGGCGCGGGCGGCGGCTGCTGTCCTCCCACTGCAGGTAAGGGCGGCAGCGGCCAGCGTCTGACGGAACGACTGACCCTTACCCGGCCTTAACCTGGCCTTTCCGGGCCTGGCGGGGTCCCTGGGACGTTTCGCCACCTCCTGTCACTGCTAAGCGTGAGCGGGCCCTACCGACTCTTAAAATGTAGGGGAACCCGGCCGCATTTCCCAGAGAGGGGTAATGCTCTCGGAGATAAGAGCCGGGTCCCCGTGCGCTCCTCACACCGAGTGGAGACAGCCCCCATCTTGTAGTCCCAAACTCTGCCCACAGACCTATTTGTCCGCTTCATAGACCCACAGTGGGCCCTTCCCATGGAGACCAGCCAGGGGTTTCCCAGCCCCAGAAGCTTGGTGTATATTACAAAAGCTTGGGTCCTCCAGCGTTAGCGATCTGGGCGGGGTGCGCACGTTGAGAGGGAACCCGTCTTGGGCAGTCCTCCCTTTTGGGGTCAGCTGGCTCTCCCTCGTCTCTGCTGTAAAGGCAGGGTCAGCTACAGATGCTGGGATTCTAGGCAGTCAGGGCAGGGAGGGGTGTGCCAGCCGCCGCGATCACGCCTCTAGCACATTCTCCCTTCACCTTGTTTGTGCCAGCCGGTGGACCAGGCTTGGGTTTTTTAGTCGGCCAGAGTATGTCAAGGGAGACAGCCACATCACACCAGAAATACTTGACAGTTGGACTGACCCAGGTGAGAGGGAGGCACAGGAGATATGGGAGCTTACGGGGAGGTACAGCTCAGCGTGGCGCTTGGAAGAGCTGCTCAACTCCTAAAAGAGAAATAGGAACTAGCCATGGAGGGTAGGAGAAAGTGACTGGATCTTCTCAGTGCGCTTCCACCTTTCAGTAACTTGCAGACCGTGGTCTCAAAAGGAGCCCAGTGCACGTAGAGGGCAGACATAAGAAAGAGCAAAAGTGTATGGGACTGCTTTCCCTTGTAGCATCTGTATTTCTTGTGTGAACAGACTTTCTGTTGTCTTTATGAATAAACACATTACTCTGGGTTGCTTCTTTTTTACGTGCACTTTATAGGATGCCAGTTGCTGTAGAATCCTTACGGTATTTGAACTGCAAAGATCTTGGAAAAGAAAAGGAATTGCCTGTCAGGGGAGGCTATTACAATTCTGTGTTTTTCCTTATGTTGTAGTTTGTTTTCATGATTACCAGAGATTTTTCTCATCTCGACCAGTATTGCCTGCTTACTACCACTTGCCACGCAGTTTTGGGTGGCAGTGATATATCAATAAACATTTTCATCAAAGTCCCTGTGTTCCTAGAGCTTCCAGTCTAGTCAGTGAAGACAAAAGTAAACAAATAAATGAAATTCTATAACTGAGGAGGAGTGGGGTGAATTTTCCTGTTTGCTTTGGCACTAAGGAGGGGAAGATAAAAAGATAATTTTGGTCTGTGGGTCTGTGGTGACCTTCACAAGAGCAGTTTGAATGTAGGAGCAGAAGTCCAGTTGGGGGAGGCTGGAGATGTTGAATTCTTCCAACATTTTAGAGTGAAGAGGGCAGTCGTGGTTATTCCAGCACTCAGGATGCTGAGGCAGGAGAATCACTGCAAGTTTGAGGCCAGCCTTGGCTACACAGTGAATTCAAGGGCAGTGTG
This sequence comes from Dolichotis patagonum, assembly GCA_004027295.1. Classification (NCBI taxonomy): domain Eukaryota; kingdom Metazoa; phylum Chordata; class Mammalia; order Rodentia; family Caviidae; genus Dolichotis; species Dolichotis patagonum. Next base: position 39,203 of record PVJX010011786.1, on the reverse strand, counting down.
AACTGCATAGCCAGGCTCTGTCAAAAAAAAAAAAAAAAAGTAAACAGTGGCAGAGAGATGGGCCTGTGAGTCAGCTGAGGTAGAGTGGGGAGTGGTATCTTTTTTTTCCCCCCTAATTAACGGGAAGTCTCCAGAACATGTTTAAACATTTTGATGGGTGTGACCCACCACAGTCTGAGAAAGACTGATGATGCTACACCAAGAAAACAGTTACCAGTATCCAGAGCACCAATGGACCAGCTTTTCACAGAAGTGGTTGGTCCATAGTGACAGGAGGGAAAACAAGAAGCAGGCACAAATGCTGAGAGGGTATATATGTGTAGGTAGCTAGCAAATAAAAAATAAAGAAGCTGGTCTTTTTGCCCTCTGAAGTTTCTTTCATATTAATGGGTATGCCCACCTTTGATGTCTCCTGTGTGTGCTGGGGGCCAGGTGTTAAGGGGATGGTTTGTTTTTCATAAGTAATTTGGTGCTTACCTCTCCACCATCTTCCCAGAAGTCCTTCCTACAGCTTCTTGTTTTACTTAGAACAAAAGCTCACCTCTGCACAGTGGTTTACAAAGCCTCCCACTTCTGCAGTCTCCGCTACTGCCACACCGGTCTCTTTGCTACTTCTGCTATGCTTGTGCCTCAAGACTGTATATCATAGTTTCCCTTTGAAGAATGCTCTTTGCCTCAGTAGCTACATGGCTTCCTCCAGGTGTTCCTCCCAGTGATGCAAATGACCTGCAATTCTGGGTGAAATGACGGTATGAGTCCAAGCGAAGGAGGCTGCTGCCTTCAGCGTGAACAGGTGGAAGGCCCGTACATAGCGCTAGGAAGAGGCTGCAGAAGGAATGGCAGAGGGGGTCAGAACCCAGGTGATATAGGAAGAGAAGCTGCAGCTCTGCCGCAAGTCAGCCAAAGCACAGCCCTGAAAGCTAGGCTTCGTGTGGAAGTGAGGGTGACCTTTTATGAGTAATTTGGGGAAGTAAGGTTTTACAATTTCTAGGGAAAAGTATTTTTCATAGTGAATAGTGTAAGATTGCTGATCCAATAGTATAGTTGTGTATTCTTACAAAAGTATATTAGTGTTATAAATTCAGAGTGTATCTGCAGTTTTGTTGTGAGGATTCCTTCTAAACAGGTCAAGAACAGATCAAGGCAGCTTTGCTACCAGGAAAGGAAATATGAATCAGACATACTCTATAATAATTGGCATTTTGCATGTGTTAAAGTTTTAGCAACAAGTGGTTTTTGCCATGCTAATCTACTTAAGTACGTGAAATAACTTGCTAGAGTTATGGTTTTCTTGTGTCTGGCTAACTGAAATAGCACAAAGACATGCATGTTGATCCATGCATAGTACTATCTGTAACTTACTGGAGGCTGATGAGCTAAAGCATTGTTCCTTGTATCATTATTTTGGATTTATTAGAATGAGGTTGTGTGTGTGTGTGTGTGTGTGTCCCCAGTTGTAGTGGAAGCTGGCTCAAAACAGGCAGATGTTAGCAGCTCTCAATCTACCAGCTTCTTTAGGTAAGGTTCAGCCCACAGTGTGATAGAGAAATGTAGCATAGGGCATATAAGGTGTATTCTTTAGGGAGAAAGTTCATTAATACAGTGTACTTTATATATTCTGCTCTAGGAAGAAATGAGTATGTTTGTGTCTTAGATTGTCTGAATTACTTTCACCTAGATTGTTAATCTGGCCCATAATACCCAGTTTTGAAACACCTCAATATTTTTTCCTCTTTTCAAAGGTCTTGAGAAATCAAGTGCTTGATGTCACACAGTTTACCTAGAATGAAATTAATTCAGAGTTACTTTCAGCTGGGCACGGTGGGGCACACCTATAATCCTGGCTCTTTTGGAGGCTGAGGTAGGAAGATTGCCATGAGTTTGAGGCCAGCCTGGCCTACATAGCAAGACCCTATCTCAAACAAAACAATATAACTCCCCCTCAAACAAAACAAAACAACCCCCCCCTTTGACTCTTAGAAATATGTCTGAAAGTGCTTTGGAAAATAAGTAGCCTTGGGCGGGGAATATAGTTTAATGGGATAAGTGCCTGGCAAGTGCAAGGTCCTGAGTTTGATTCCCAGTACAAAAAAAAAAAAAAAATCCCTATGTAAAATTTAGGTAGTACTATAGGTGAAGATAAAGCTTAAAAAGGGCTAAAGTTCGGAAATGTGTAATCCTATTGTCATAGTTGCATAAAATCTGTCTTTTGTGAAACATTTCCCAGAGATTGCTATGCAAACTTAATTGCTTAATAAATTTAGTTACACTACATTTCTTTTTTTTAACAGTACAGTTTGTTTCCATTGCATTATTTGTTCTGATGAAATGAGGGTACCAGATGAGCTAGAGAGGATTCATCAGGGCAGAGGAACAATACTGGACACCATTTTCTTTCTTTCCTTTTTTTTGTACCAGGGATCAAACTCATAACCTCATGCTTGCCAAGCAGGCGCTTATGCCACTGAGCTAAATCTCTGGCCCAAGAAAACCATTTTCTTAAAAGATGGTAGTTAATCAACAGAGCTATAGGCTTCACAAGCTCTTTCTCTGTCTCTGTCTCTCTCTCCCTCCTTTAGCAGATTTTTAATTTTTGAGACTAGCATTCGAATTCTTAGATTACTTCATCACAGACAACTGAATCTAATTTAATCTTGAAACATTCAATGTACGAGGTTAAGGCTGCGTATTTTTCCAGGTTACAGCTTATTGGCAGAATAACCATATGTGCCTCTTCTTTCTCCATAAGTAAAAGCATATAGGTGTTTTGATTGTCACGTAGTTACTTTATTGACTTTGGGGACTTGGTTTTGTTTTGTAGGGTTAATAACTAATATATAAGACAGAAGGAAAAGATGTCATTCCGTAAAGGTACGTGCTCTGTAAGTTACATTCCTTTTATACCTAGTCAAAGGTAAGAGAGATAATGTGTGTTTTTCCTGTCTGTTTCAGTAAACATTGTCATTCTGGTGCTGGCTGTTGTTCTCTTCTTACTGGTTTTGCATCGTAACTTCCTTGGCCTGAGCAGTTTGCTGAGGAATGAGGTTTCAGGTATGGGAATTTTTACTAATGCTTTCAAATCTGTTGAACAATTGCAGTTTGTTGTGTCCCACATCGTAATTTACATCATTATATGGGCCAGTTTTTTGAGGGGATAGGTAGGTTGTACTGGGGCTTGAACTCAGGCCCTTTACAATGGGCTATGTATCCCCATCCTTTTTTTTTTTTTTTTTTTGGATACAAGGTCTAAGTCACTGAGTTGCTCGGTTTCGCCTCAAACTTTCTGATCCTCCTACCTCAGGCTCCCAGAGTGCCGGGATTAATTATGGGTGTGCATCAAGATGCCCAGCTTTTGTTGTTGTTGTTTTTAAGCAATTTTTAATTTTTGAGAATAGCACTTTAAATTCTCAGGTTACTTTGTCATGGACAACTGAGTCCTCAAAGGAACAAAAAGCTTGTTTCTTGGCTTTGCAAAAGATTCTGGGCGGAGGCATGGTGGGTACTCCTAGTGCTCCTGTGGCGCACTCCTCATCTGTAGTGTAGTCATTAGCTAAAGGTTTGATTTGACAGAATATTCCTTTTCGTCAAATCACAGGCCTTAGAGGAGCCCCTGTAGGCTGCAGTCTGCTCACGTTTCCGCAGTGCAGGACTTTAGAAGATGGGAGCAGACAAGTGTCCATGGTATTTGATGTTTATTCCAGTCAGTAGGGTTACTCTAGTTATTTTTCTTTACCTGTATTACTTCCATTTAACTTGAGTCATCACATCAATAGAACTCTAGTAATAAATCATAAAGGCTTGTAAGCTGATTTTTATGGGTTTTTTTGTAAGCTGATTTTTAAAGCATGTTATTTTATAATTACATTGCAAATTGTTGTAAATTAGATGTTCATACTGCCTTGCCTTAGTATTGAGGGATGTTTGAGTCTTCAGAGTATCAAAAGGTTTTTTGTTTTGTTTTGTTTTGTTTTGTTTTTGGTGACAGGGTCTCACCATGTAGTCCAGGCTGGCCTGGATCTTGAAGTGATCTTTCTGCCTCAACCTCCCAAGTGTGAGCATGACAGTTGTATTCTACCATACCCAGCTCCAAAAATCATTTTTGGATTGCAAACCACTATAGTTGACCAGAGAAAGAAAAAAATAATAGCTTTCCCCTTGACTTTTAGAGTGGATTTTTTTCTTTTTCTTTTTTTTGTACTGGGGATAGAACTTATGACTGCGCACTTGCAAAGCTTATTTTGCTGAGCTAAATCCCCAGCCCCTTTTTGTCTTTTTTGAGACAGGGCCTGTGTAGTTCAGGCTGGCCTTCAATTCACTTTGTAGCCCAAGCCGGCCTCAAACTCAGCAATCCTCCTGCCTCAGCCTCCCAAGTGTTGGAATTACAAGTGTGCACAATCATGCCTGGCCTTTAGTGTTGATAACATGCTTTATTTTTGATGCTGAGAATTGAACACAGGACCTTACACATGCACTGTACCCTCAGCCCTGATAACATGTTTTTTTAAAAAAATATGTATATGTAGCTGGGTGTGGTGGCACATGCCTGTAATCTTAGCATTCAGAGGAGACAGGCAGAGGGATTGCTGTGAGTTCAGCCTGGGAGGGTGAGGCAGGAGGATCACCATGAGTTCAAGGCTACTCTGAGCTACAGAGTAAGTACAGCCAGCTGAACTACACAGTGAGCCTGCCTCAATAAAACAAAGCGATACATGTATATGTTTAAGAGATAATGCATGTTTTGGGGAAAATTTATATAAAAGGAAAAAGCATTCAATTTTCAAGACAGTATGTTTTTCAGTGCTTTATCTCCTTGCCTCAGACGGTTGATACCTAGGAAATGCTGAGTAAAAATTGGTAGAATGACTTATTTGTCTAGAGTTAATTTAAAATTTTGGCTCAACCTTTTAAAATCTATGTATATATATTTTTCTATACAGTTGAAATTATGTGAAATTGTACATGACATGTTTTCTTTTTTGTTTTTTGTTTTTATACTGGAGATTGAAGCAAGGGCTTTCACATTGAGGTCTATCTCAGCCCTTTTTAAATTTTTTAAATTTGGAGACAGGGTCTCACTAGGTTTCCCAGGCTGGACTTAAACTTGCAATCCTGCTTCATCCATGTTACCTTCTTTCTTTTCTTTTCTTTTCTTTTTTTTTTTTTTTTTGGTACCGGGGATCGAACTCATGACCTTGTACTTGCCAAACAGGTGCTTGTGCCACTGAGCTAAACCCCCAGCCCTCATCCAGGTTTTCTTATCATAAGCATATCATTATGATAACAGAAACTCTTCTCATATATTATTTTCATGCGATAGTTTACTTTATTCCATAGAAAAACTTTTTTTTGTGTGTGTGGTACCGGGGATAGAACTCACAACCTTGTACTTGCCAGGCAGATGCTTACACTGCCAAGCTAAATCCCCAGCCCAGAAAACTTATCTTTTGATACAGTGACTTTCAGACTTTCTGATAGCAATTTTACAATAAGAAATGAATTATGTGCAGCGTGCATGCATGTGTGTGCATACACACACTCATATGTGTTTGCTTATTGTCTGTCCTCCGTGATGCTAGGAATTCATATATTTTATTCATGGCTGTAACCCCAGTGTCTAGATACTGCCTAGAACATAACAAGTACTCAGCATTTGATGATGAGTAAATGAATCAATAAAGTTGTCCCGTGGATCTCATATCCTGTATATAAAATGGCACAGTATTTTCATATAATTTATGTACATCCTACTGTATAATTTAGCTGCTCCAGATTATTTATACTGGTGGTGGTGAACCTATAGCATATATGCCTCAGCTAGCTGTTATCATTGAAAGCTTTAAAAGGTTCATTTTCACTGACTTATACATTGTAAATACCATGTAGTTGCTGTATTGTATTGTTTAGAAAGAAAAACAAGGCTTTACATGTTTAGTACACTAATTTTGTTTCTTGTTTTTTTGATCTGTGGTGCTTGAATTCATGGGCCCCGAGGATAAAAGAGGGCCAATTTTATTGTAAAAGACAAGAAGGAGCCTGTATGATGCAAAGGGCTGTAACTCCAGCTACATCAGAGGCCAAAGCAGGTGGATTGTGAGTTTGAGGCTAGCCTTGGCAATATAGTAAGGCCATGACTTTAACCAAACCAAACCAAACCAAACAAAAAGCTGGCTGTAGTGGCACGCACTTGTAATCCCATTCCCACACTCTGGGAGGCAGAGACAGGAAGATGGAAAGTTCAAGCCCAGCCTGCGAGGTGTTTAGCAATTTAGTGAGATCCTGTGTCAAAATATAAAAGGGGACTGGGGATTTAGCTCAGCAGGCATAAGCACCTGCCCGGCAAGCATGGGGTCGTGAGTTTTTTTTTTTTTTAAGAGAATATAGAATTTATTAGACATTGTATAAAAAAATAAAACCATTAAAAAGAGACCCAGAGAGCTCCCTTGGTCTCTCCAGGTACCTCTATGCCCTCTACTCCAAACCCCAATAAAAGCAACATTTTATAGACATCACAGCTAGGAAAGCCTAAATGGATGCGAAGCTTCCAAAGATGACGGGTTGATGACTGGGTCAGTTGGCACTGTTCCTAGAGGAGTCCACTGTTCACTCGTAGCACCCATTCAGCCCGTCCTCCGGAGCCAGAGGCCGACACCTGGCAGCCCGAGGCTCATCCTCTATGGCATCTTTCAGCATCTTCTCTATCCAGTATTTTTTCTGCTCCTCTATGGCCTTCCCAAACCTGTGCATGGCCTCTTTCAGTTGGGGGGCATTTTCTGCAAAGGTGAGGCGAAACCACCCAGGTTTCTTAAACATACAGAATTTGCCACAACATAGGATCAGCTTGTGGTTGAAGAAGCGGCGGTACAAAAAAAAAGGGCTGGGGATATAGCTCACTCTGAATGCCTTGAGTTCAATCTCTAGTACTGAAGGAAAACACACACACACACACACACACACACACACGGAATAATACTTGCTGTTGTTAAGTACCATGCACTCTGTTGTCTTTTTTCTATTTTAGTCCTATATTCTGATCCAGAGATTTCTATTCAAATTCTGACCATAAGGCTGGGAATGTGACTTTTTTCTTTTTGGCAGTGCCAGGGATTGAAACTAGGCCTTGTGCATTTAAACACATAGTATACTAACCTAAAATTATAACTTGATTACATTTTAGATTTTGTTCTTAGCAGATGTGGCAAGGGAAAATGATTGGTTAAAAGGCCATGTACCTGTTCAAGGGTCTTGATATAAACTGCCACAATATACTCTGGAAAGGTTACTTTTCTACTAATAGTGTATCAGTGTTTTCAGCCTATTTTATTAAATACTTGTGCTTTTTCAAAAGCTTGGTTACATAGAGGAAAACAGTTTTTGGGCTGTGTGTTTCAAAGTTTAATGGGAAAGCATAAGGTAAATCACTACCATAATCCTCACGTCAGCTCTCCCAAGCCTTAGATTCTGATCAAAAATGGAAACTATTGCATTTGTATTTATATTACAGTGCCTTCTTTATGTGTATTCCTTTCAGATTCAGGATTTCTGGGACTTGAGCCTATAGACTTTGTCCCAGATGCTCCCAGACATGCAGTAGATGGGAAACAAGAAGAGATTCCTGTGGTTATTGCTGCATCTGAAGACAGGCTTGGGGGGGCCATTGCAGCCATAAACAGCATCCAGCACAACACTCGCTCCAGTGTGATTTTCTACATTGTTACACTTAACGATACAGCAGACCATCTTCGGTGAGATCCGCTTACCTATAACATGTATCATATGTAGTATATAAAATACATCTATTGGGATTATATCACATAGAAGCTGCATATATGATGAATATATTATAGGCATGTTCCCATGACAGCAGAAATGATATGAGCTTGTGCTGTATATACTGTTAACTTCTCAGTTAACAGTATATACAGCAGTAATACTGTTAACTCCTCAGTTAACAGTATATACAGCAGTAATACTGATACTTTTTGGTAATAAGGCTTTCTTAATGTTGACTTAAAAATCACAAATTCCTTATCTTATAGACAGACTTTAGTTCTGGTCTAGAGTGGGAAGAAATGACATAGATAATGACAAGATAGTGTGATGAAGCAAGGACAGATTCCAATCCAAATCCTAGCTCACGGTGTTGAGAAAACTTGGAGCCCATTCCCTCATCTGTAATTTTGGGAATGTTGACCCAAGACACAATATTCAACTTAGGGAGTGTCAAATGCAGTAAATAAGAAATATGTATATCATTTAGCAGAGTAGTTGCTTAGTGAATGGTATTGTTTTAACATGTTCATGATGGGGCTATAATTAGCATGTCTCACTGCCAAGTGGCTTGAACCATGCATGACTGTCTGATTAAGCAGCTGATTAATTTTATTAGTAAAAAGGCCAATAAAAGTGATTTGACTCATTTGCACCACCAATGGTACGAGCCACTAGGAATATGTTAATTGCTATAATAGAAACTCAATCTTATGGGAGTTTATCCATGAAAATGAGACTTACAAAGTTCATTCCAAGAAACAGCAAGACTAAGAAATTCACATTTGTCAAAGTTGTAAAATATTCCTGTGCTTGTGGCTTTCTCTGTGATTCAGTCTTAGAACCCATCAAGATATAAAAACAAATACTGAATTAGACTCTAACTATAGTTGCCATGTGTAGTGGCCCATTCCTGTAATCCCAGCTCCAGAGGCTAAGGCAAGAGGATCACCTCAAGTTTGAGGCTATCTTGGGCTACAAAGTGAATTTAAGGCCAGCCTGAACTACATGGTGAGACCCTACCTCAAAAACCAAAACAATCAAGACTGTATTTTACTTTAAGTATACACAAAATTCTGATTTGGAATGGACTAGAGAAATCATGTACTTCAGGAAACACTAGCTTTTCTTGCATAGTGCCTCAGATGCTGGTGGATTACACTTAATAATAGTCAATTGTCATTTAATCATAGTGAATTGTTGATAGTTCTTTTATTTGATTGTACTTTTGACTCATTTTTTTCACTAGTGTATTAGAAGTGGTGATGGATGTCCTCAATTGCAAGGTTTTTTTGTTTTTAGTGGTTTTAGTGTTGGAAGTTAATTATGGAATTTTGGTACATGGAGGGACTTCAGTAGGAATACCCTCCCTTCAGATGAGGAAACTGTGTCTCAAGAGAGATAAAAGCTCAAAAATACCTATTTGGTCCTTAGGATATCTTACATTAAATTATGTCCATACTAGGAAGAGCACAAAGATAAGGCTATGGCTTGAAAACATGAATATTTAAAACTTAACTGTGGTGTGTTTTCTTCATTAGGTCATGGCTCAGTAGTGGTCCCCTGAAAAATATCAGGTATAAAATTCTGAATTTTGACACTAAACTTTTGGAAGGCAAAGTAAAGGAGGATCCTGACCAGGTGGAGTCCATGAAACCAGTGAGTTCCAGGCATCCATGCTTATACTTGGGGGTATTAGGAAATGATTAGAATACCAGGCTAATGTGGGTACAGTGCATAGTTCCCCAGGGACCAAGCCTAAAGCCTTAGGTGGTTCTAAGAGTCCTTTGGATATTTTCTGCAAGGGTCCCAAGAACATTCTATTAATTTTTATACAAATAAAAGCATACACATTGTATCTAATACCATTGCTTCTTTTCCAGTTAACCTTTGCAAGGTTCTATTTGCCAATTCTGGTTCCCAATGCAAAGAAGGCCATATACATGGATGATGATGTAATTGTGCAAGGTAATAAAGAATGTCACTATCTAGATTGCAGGCTATGGATGTCTTATTTATGGTATCCTATAAAGGTTACCATGTAGAGAAATAATGGGGAGGTACAGGCAATCTCGTCAACCAATGTTGCAGTCATCACCTGAAAGCCTCCACCTCATCATATCCACTTCAGGTGATATTCTTGCCCTGTACCATACACCTCTGAAGCCAGGACATGCAGCTGCGTTTTCAGAAGACTGCGACTCAGCCTCTACTAAAGTTGTCATCCGTGGAGCAGGGAACCAGGTAAAGTACTCACTAGACACCCTACACCCTATAAAATAGTTTAAAAAGAAGTGGCAAATTTAGGGAGTTCCCTTTTTTGCTGCATCTTATTCCCTTCATATTTCATCTCAAAACTCAAATCAGGCGTGGTGACACACTTGTAATCCTAGCATTTGGGAGGTTAAAAGTGGGAGGATCACAAATTCCAGGCCAGCTTAGGCTGATTATCTTGAGTTCAAGACCAGCTTGAACTACAGTGGGGCCTGTCTCAAAAGCACAAAAACAAAACTAAACTCACTCAAGGTGCCTTTTCTGTACATTCATGGAGTTAACCTAATTCACCTTAAATGTCTGCTTTAGTAAATGAAACTCTAGGTCCCTGACTTGAAATCTTTATATAACCTTCAGCTGCTGATCAGTTTAACTCCCACCCCTTCTGAGTACTGAGGATTAAACCCAGGCTTTCCATGGAGCTGCACCCTCAAGGCCTGTTTAGACAGTCTCATTAGTTCAAAATCTCTGCCCCAGCCCACATGCTGGGATTATTGGCAGGTGCCATCACACCTGGCTCAACCAGCTAACTTTTCACAGGTTATACTTTTTAAAAAGATTGAAGCATTTACCCCATTTTTTTTTTTTTTAGTACAATTACATTGGCTTTCTTGACTACAAAAAGGAAAGAATTCGTAAGCTTTCCATGAAAGCTAGCACCTGTTCCTTTAATCCTGGAGTTTTTGTTGCAAACCTGACAGAATGGAAACGACAGAATATAACCAACCAGCTGGAAAAATGGATGAAACTTAATGTAGAGTAAGTAACTGGCCCAGCTGTCAAAACTTATTTCAACCCCAAGGAGTCTTAATAAAAGGAGTTGGTCATTACTGTCACTAATATAATTTGTCATTTTTCCCAAGAGAAGGCTTATATAGCAGAACACTGGCTGGCAGCATCACTACACCTCCTTTGCTTATTGTATTCTATCAACAGCACTCCACCATCGACCCTATGTGGAATGTTCGCCACCTTGGTAAGTAGAAATAACTGATGGCAAAGCCAGTGGTGCCAAATCTTGTACCACAATGGGCTGTTCATTACTGAAAGGTCTAAAAGGTTTGCCATCACTGGCTTAAGCTCTTCATCACCTGGTGTGTAAAATCATCTTCTGGGATGAGATGTAGCCCATTTCCCTTAAGCATTGTGTAGTCTGGTATGGGATTGCTCTTTTGTCTCTGATAGAGATAATCATTTGGCTCTTTCTCAATTGTAAGGTTCCAGTGCTGGAAAAAGATATTCACCCCAGTTTGTAAAGGCTGCCAAGTTACTCCACTGGAATGGACATTTTAAGCCATGGGGAAGAACTGCTTCATACACTGATGTTTGGGAAAAATGGTATATCCCGGATCCAACAGGCAAATTCAGCCTAATCCGAAGACATACAGAGATCTCAAACATAAAGTAAAACAGTTAATTATTTCTCAGGAAATCTTGGAAGACAGCACGAGCAGAAGTAACAATTGACAGGCATCGATGCCTATCTGTAGCAACCCAAGTGAAAAAACACTTTCCATCTGGATAAAGATGAGTTTGTCCATCTGCCTTACTGTTTGCTTACCATAGTGTGAACTGACCAGAAAGGACAGATATGACTGGTATAACTAGTATAGCTAGTTCAAAACTGCTGGATTTTAATTTTGTAAGCTGTGGCCTGATGTATAAATAAAACCTACATTTTCAGTAGATTTTTTTGCTCCAGGTAACTACTTCTGTCCCCTCACTGTACTGAGTCAATTTTTTAAATAAAATGGACACTTTCTAAATTGTTTAATTGCTTTAATGTGTACATGATATTCACAAAATTTTCAGTGTATGCCACACCAAAATTAGCACATTACACATATACATGTTAGCAGTTTGCCTGAAATGCCAAGAAAATCCTTATAAAAGGATGATTTCTGTTACACATAATCTCTGCTGAAGTCATAAGCATCATCCTTTTTAGTCTTTTCATCTGAAATAATACAAGGTCTTATAGATGGTTCACCTGTATTGGAAAGAAAGTGAAGATTTAATCTCTCTCTCTCTCTCTCTCCCCCTCCCTCCCTCCCTCCATCAAACTGCTTTGTGAAGTCCTTTGCCCCAAATTCACCTGCTATGATAGATTCCTCTGGCAGTGCCTCCTTACTTGTCTCTTCTACAGGCGACATGTCTGTCTATGGGACAGAGAACTGGTACAATTAGTAATCCTTGCCTGCATTTTAATCCAGTTATTCTTTGAAGATACACCTAACAGGATGTGTAAAATTAAGGCCAATGATCATAAGCCTTAATTACTTAGTATGGAGTGCTTCTTTCAATCAACTACATAATACTTTGTTTTCCCATTTAACCCCTTTCCATTTATTATGTATCAAAGGTGGAAAAGCACTTCAGCTTTAACCCACAGAGAACACACTTTTTACATTAACTTCACAATCAACACTTTCCTGGTCACTAACCATATCTTTGTTGTCCTTTCTTTCCTTTTGTTTTCTCTCTCTCTTCTGTCTGGGCAATTCAGGTATGTCTTTCTCCTCCATTATTCCATTTGTCAGACCCGAAGACCAGAAAAGTATGCTATTGGCTGAACAAGGGCTCTGGATGGCTAGGAAAGGAACACCCCCACAAAAACAGATGAGACCACTATCAGCATGTCAACTCTAGAGGAAAATAGCAGTGAAACACAAGTCTCTCACACCTTGTATGCTGTGTGCATTGTTCTGTTCCAGTTCTTCCAGATTAAAGCCCCTTTTCATGTCTGCCACAATACTTTCATTAAAATGTGGAGAAAGGGTCCAGGATGTAGGGGGCTGGCAATAGTAACTTAATGAAGCACTGGTATAAAAAATAAGATCTGTTAATAACCAGTTCCTTTATTCTACTTGACCAAAACATCAATAGAAAGAAGCCTTACCCTGTCCACTCAGACCACAGCAGTTTGGCAGCACGTTCAACATTTGGGCTTCCACCTTTTTGGTGTAGACCTCTTCTTTGAGCAAGGTTAGTAAAAAATTCCAGGGCATTCTCATAGCCTGGGACATTGTATTTTAGAACTACCTTAAAAAAAAAAAAAAAAAAAAAAAAGCAAAACAAGAATTGTCGTTTACCTAATAGGGTAGTTTTTAAAAAAAAAATTCCTAAAAATCTTCCAATTATAAAGGAGGAGCATTTTCACCTGTCTAGCATCAGCCTGGGACAGGATGGCACTGGCAGCCTCCAGTGGCTTTACTACTTCAATACTTGCTGGACTCCTCAGAGCAAGGGCCGTGGAAGAGTTAAGTGGTGACACAATGAAACTTGGACTATCTATGATTGTGATCTGTTTGTCCAAGGGAACAGCCTGCATACTCCTAAAATAAAAGAGATGCAATTATTTGGGCACTGGTTTATCTGGAAGACAAGACATAGAACATGAAGCTCAGGGTTGGATTGAAAACACACAGCACAGTGAGTCAGATCCAGTTTGTCATCATTTGCTTCATGGGTATCTAAAACCCTAACAGGATAGCCACCCCTTTAGATAGGACGACTTTATAGTGTCTACACTTACCTAACAAATGGTTATTTTTTTCTACCATAATATTTTACCCGGAAAGCTCTTATCCTCATCTCTAGGCCAAGAAAAACACTTTGTCTGAGGCAGCTTTTGTTTTTTCTCAAGCTAATTAATTTGTCTTTCAAACTAAATTGTGGGCAGCTCCAATTTTCCTACAAGCCTACCCTACCACTGTAGGCCTGACCCTTTTCCTTTCACAGACAGCTTTATCTTTTTTTTTAAATCAGTACCAGGGATTGAACTCACAATCTTGTGCTTGCAAGGCAGGCGCTTACACCACTGAGCTAAATCCCCAGCCCCTGACAGCTTTAAATAAAGAAAATGAAAATACTTACTCATCTATAATAAAATACTTTACCTTGTAAGCCCCATGGATATACCAACATTGCATATTCGTTCGTGTTTTAAGCTATTAATAATGCTGCTTTTCCCCACATTTGGGAAACCTACAAAAACGGGGAAATTCACATATGACATTTAATGTATTGGCAATTATAAAATTTTCACTGCCCAATTTTATATCTGATTTTAGAGTGACATCAGAGATGGACTGTAATGTTTTACTTCAACACTGACCTGTCTTCATGTCTTACCCAGGTGATAAAATTATGTATGCACACACTCTTATTCGTGGTGCTAGGGGTCGAACCCAGGGCCTCATACATGTTGGGAAAGTGCTGTAAACCAAGCTATCCCACCAGTTAACAAGGGCTTTTAGAATTCAACTTCCTGTAGTGCTCAGTCTTAATAAGGAACTGAACCAGGCAGCAATTAAGTTTTTAAGTTGTATTTATGTGTGATGTGGTAAAAGTGCACAACAGCAAAGTTTTGAGCGAGCCCTTTGTTTCGTGATAATCTTGTTCTTAAGAAGGAAAAATTCTTGGCCAAGAGGTAGAATGCAGTAAGAAACTCACCAATTACCCCAACCTGGATAGGCTTGCCGGAAGTCTCTTGAAAACCTCCAAGAAATTTCCAAAGACCCTCTTTGCCAAAGCAAACATTATTTTTCAATGGAAAAGCTTTATTCTTTGCCTTCACCTGGTAAAATTTTAAATACATTACTTTAACTTTCTGACAACACATAAAACTCAAGAAGTTAGCACCAGAGCCCAGCTCTTAAGCTACTGGACTCTATTTCTTCAGGTGATTTCTGGATGAAATCAGAGTTGGATCTTGTTATTTTTCACTTTTTAAAAATCAACTTCTCATATACTCATCACATTTCAACCATCCAAAATCAGAAAGAACACATCCCACCACTAACATTGAAGTGTACCTTGGTTATCCTCCCTTTATCCTTCGGATTTGTCGAGGCTTTGAACACTACTGTTGGCAATTCTTTCGTCAAGTAATTTAGCCAACTCTCCAAATTCTCCTTTGGTGTCAGATCTGATAGAAAGAACACAACATGTGCTTTAATTTGGTCATCTTGCTGAGTTTATAAATTGTTAAAATTATGGATTTCATTTATTTGCCTTTTCCTTGTCTTATAAAAGGACTTAAGCAGAAAATGGAAAGGCAAGCTTCCTTCTTTGCTGCCTCTGTCTTAACACAGCTTAACGTCTACTCTCCCATATTTCAATTCCTCCTGCACTGCTTATCCTTTTAGGATTAAGTCAAGCTCTACAATGTAACACAGAAGGCAGCCAATTGTTTTCTGACTCCTAACAATGATTTCTGACCCTGTTCCTACTTTCTGCCCCACAAGTCTGTGCTCTGGGTTTTCTTCTTCCTGCTGCTCATTTAAAATACTCTGTCACAGTCTAATTTATCTTGTTCCTGTACTAATAATACTCTGTGTTGGATAAAAAGTCGAGGGAATAATCTGGTATACTCATCACTTCCTATATGAAATAGGAAACTGTTATAGAAGCTTACATTTTTAAGTAAAACACCTCTTTCTGAAGGCCAAATGGGCCTTCTAAGCCACATAAATCTCTTGAGTGGATTATCCATGTGTTAATTCTGGGTTTGGTTTTTATTATTTTTTTAAACCACAGGGTCTATGTAGTTCAGGCTGGCCTTGAACCTCATGGTAATCCTCCTGTCTCAGCCTCCGGAGGACTGAGAACAAGCATGTACCACCACACCCAGCTCCACACTATTCTTTTTTTGAAATCCATGTTGATCAGTCTGCTAAGCAAGCTTCTGCCTTACCTTCCTGTGGGAGAAATGAATGTTTTGAATGGCAAAACAAAAAAAACCACAAAAACCCTAGAAAAACCAGTTGAATCAGTTTTATAAACCACTTCCCAACTGCTCCCCACTGTCTTTGACAAGTATTGTCTTTGCATATGTTCTGGTTTGCTGAGGTCAGAGTTGGATCTTATCAGTCTTCAGTCTGAATCAGACTGATTCAGATGTTTTCCTCATACCTCATTAGTGAAAAAAAAAAACAGGCACACCCCACCCCCACCCCCACCCCCGCTCACCTGATTTATTTAATACAAGTACCAGCTTCTTATGTCCACTCTTGACAATCACCTCTTCTACTTGAGGGCACCTGCAACCAAGAGGATCTCTGGCATCCAATACTTCTAGCAAAATATCTGAGGCCTCAATCACCTGTCAAGGAAGAACAGTTTTAACAGTATTTCTTTTTTAGCAATACCCTTAATATAAGCCTAACATTATTTACCTAGCAAGGAGTTCAGAGTTGGATCTCATGTCTTCACATGTAATGAAGAATAATGAAATGCTCATCATTTCTCCCACAGGAAGGTAACACAGAACCTTGCTTAGCAGACTCTGATCAACATGGATTTCAAAAGAATAGTCTAGAGCTGGGTGTGGTGGCACATGCCTGTTCTCAATTCTCAAGAGACTGAGGCAGGATTACCATGAGGTTCAAGGCCAGCCTGAACTACTAGTGAGATCCCGTGGTTAAAAAAGTAACAAAAACCAAACCCAGAACTAATGCATGGATAATCCACCCAAGGATTTCTGTGGCTTAGAAGGTCCATTTGGCCTTCATAAGAGGTGTTAAGAGGCACTGTAAGGTTCTAATTACAGGTAGGAAATGTGTGTTGGGGTAACAGCACTAGGAAGCAACACCATCAAGAACATTATCATCCTTCTCACATTAGTTAAGTTTGCAGAATTTCCACTTTATAGAGCTATCAGGTCAGGGAATGACTTTTTAAATCTCATTACCATTTTTAGACACTGACCTAAATTAAGGTACCTTTTTAAGTTCCTGACAATGTACTGTCTTCGGACTCTGTTTGGTCAGCTTGGGTCTCTTAGTTTTGCTTTGTTCAAATTCCTAGATAATATAAAGGGGGAAAACACAAAAGTGACATACTAGTAATTGTAACTTGTATTCTCTTCACACTTTTTTTTTTTTTAAATTTAGGAGTCTGAACCCAGCTTTTTTTCATGAGGCTCTGGGGACTGAACCCATCCCTTTATGAGCTACATTCCCAGTCTTCTTCTTCTTTTTTTTTTTTAAATTCATCTAAATTGCTCAATCTGGGCTTGAAAATTTTGCCTCAGCTTCCCAGAGTGCAGAGATTACAGATCCGTACCACCATGCCCAGCTTCCTCTCATCTTGAAAGAAATGAAATCCTACCTCTGCAGATTCAATGTTTGATGGCTCATCAGCAGGGTTAGTTTCAAGTTTTCTTTTCTTGTCTTGTTCCTTCTGCCTATCAAGTTTCTGCTGCTGTTTTAATTCTTCAAGCTGTGTCCACAAGATAAAGAAGTTAGCCAAAGACTGATACTGTTACCTTATTTAAAAAAAAAAAAAAAAAAAACACATACATGTTAAAAGTGTACAAATTTCTCGGCTAGACTGAAGTGTACACACACACACACACACATACACCCTATACTCACACCACATCACACATCAACATTTTGGTTAACCTACCTGCTGTTTTCTTAGCTCAGCTTCCCGAAGCAGAGCCTCCTTAAAGGGAGCACTATTGGGAATTCCTGGGTCTTTCCTGGACTTCTTGTGACCCCGTTTTTTGGCCTCCTTTCTCAATTTTCGATGGTGCTCTCGAACCTATTTGGAAAACAAAGCAAACCTATATTCCTTTTACAAATACTTCTCCACTTAGAATTCTAAGTGAGAAACCAACCTGGCTGCAATTTAGTTATGTCTGTAAAACGTCTTAGAAAAGGCCGGGCATGTTTATAATCCCAGCCCTCAGGAAGCTGAGGCAAGAGGACTGCTGCAAGTCTGAGGTTAGCTGGGCTACATAAGGAGTTTAACACCAACCTGGACTACACAGTAAGACCCTGCCTCAAAAAAAAAAAAATAAATAAATAAATAAATAAATAAATCCCGGAAAAATGAAGGTTTAACTGGGACTCATACAGAAAAAATATGTATGTGTATGTATAAAAAAACAAAAAAAATTTATCACTCTCAAAAGAAATCATGGGGCTGGGGATGTGGCTCAGTGGTACAGCTCTTGTCTCACATCCACAAGGCCCTGGGTTCGATCCTCAGCACCCCCCAAAAAAGAAATCATGTAGTTTTTTTTTGTTTTTGTTTTTTTTTCCAGGCAGGGTCTATGTAATTCACGCTGTGTTGAACTCCCCAGCAATCCTGCCTCAGCCTCCCATGCACTGGGATTATGGTCGTGTGCCACTACTCCCAGTTTACAGAAATTATTCTGTAACTGGTTACAGAAGTTAACCAAAATTTACAGATTACTTCCCCACAGATGCACTCCTGTTGCCCACGGTCTACTCAGTCCCTAAATTACTAATCCAGACTTCCAGTGAAAAAGAGATGGAGCAGAAATCAAGTCAGCAGTATGTTTGTAAAGGTATCCCACGAAAAACTTACCTTTTTCTGGATTTTATAACGTTTATGACAGGTCATGCGTTTACTTGCTTTCTTTAACTCTATACAGAAACAAAGGAATTCCGTATCAAACCTTATGTTAACACTGATATGAAGCACCTAATTTTTAAAAAATGCCACTTTCAAATCCGTCAGTGAGTCAAGATATTTAGGGTGGGGCCGGCTCTCTCTGCCTACTCTTCTCACACTGCAGAGATTACACACAAAAGCCCATCTCTAAAGCGACAACCACTTTGGGTAAATTACCAATCAGGGGCCCGGGATTTAGTTCAGCAGCTAAGCGCCTGCCTGGCAAGCACGAGATCGTTGAGTTCGACCCCCCAATACCAAAAAACAAAAACAAACAAAAAAAAAAAACAAAACCCAAACCAATCAGGCCCACTGTCAGCCTTTATTGGCTTGTTCTGCATTCTGCAAAACGTCCTCTTTCTTCTACTATTAACTGACCCACACGTATTTTGGAAGACTATTTCTTTTCCTAACTTTAATAAACGTAAAAATGCGCATTTAAAAAAAATCATTCACAAAACGCCTTTGAGAGGTGGTTCTCGGCTAACGCAGAAGATGAAAACACTGGATCCAAAACCAAGCTAAGATGCTGCTGCCCCGTGAAAATCCAGGTCGATGGTCTCCATCTTCGGGAAAGGCCTCTGTTTTGTACAATGAGTCCGCGGCTAACAATCTACGCGGGGCCTTCTCACCCTCAGCTCCACGCGGATCCAGGCAATGGCCTACACACAGTTCGCTCCCCACATCTGCGCAGAGACCAAAGCGAAGGGAAACTATCTGAAATAGGGCCTCTCCACGTCTGCATCACAACCCTACTTACTTGGCCGTTTCATGCTGGCAGTGGAAACGACGGTCGCAGAGCAGCAAGAGCAAGGAGACTCACCGCGCGCCACGTGCGAAATGAGACCCCGGACTCATACCACGTACGCACGCCCTTGCTGTAAAGCGCGTCGCCGTCCTTTCGCGTGCGCGCGCACGCAGTGTCGCGCAGCGTTGGGATCGCTTGGCGGCCGCGGGCTGGTTTTGCGGCGGTACTGGGAGGGGTAAGGGCGGTAAGGGCGGTGAGGGCGGCGGTGTTGGAGCGACGGCAGTGGCCGCGGCCGGAGGAGCAACAGCAGCAGCCGTGGCGGCCACGGGGCGGGGCACAGCGGTCGGCGACCGCGGCCGGGGCTGCAGGCGGCGTAGCGGCTGGGTAAGGCCGGTCCCGGGGCGGGCGGGGCCCTTCTCTCACGGCCTGCTGCCGGGCCTTTGTGTGGGCCCCGGCGCGGGAGGAGGCCCCGCCCCGGCCGTAAGGACGCTCGGGTCGGGCCGGGCGCGGCGTGGGGCGGGGCGCGGCGGGCCTCGCGCGGGCCCAGCAGCCTCGCCGCACCTGCTGGCCGGGACAAAGGCGCGCCAGGGTCCGGAAGCTCCCGCGCCCCTGTTTCCCGCTGGTCGCGGGACAGCTTCAAAGCTGTCAACGTTTCCCTTAGTCCCCGTACCAGTGACAGGTCAGGAAAGCCCTCCTTTTCTTCCTCAAATTGGGGCCTTCTTTTTAGGTTCTTGTTTCTTGACGGTTCGACAGAAACTTAAGAAATTTTTTCCGTATGATTTGTTAAAGCCGAACGTTTTTCAATAGGGCTTATATTCAGAGTAAAGACTAGATATTTCAGCTTTTCATCTGCAATGCCACAAAGATTCGGGGTTTTAAAAACTGTTCTCTGGTTGTAAAGTATTTTTTATGTCTTAAAAAGTTTTCTTCTGGAAGGAAAGCAGCTTTGTTACCATACCAAAGTAATTTTGATTTAAAGGGGAAGAAAGTGTTAAAAGTGTAGACGAAGTCTTGAGGAATTAATGACAAATAGAGTGATTGTAGAAATTCTTACAGTAATGTAGTAGCGTATGTTGAAGTAAAACATTTTAACCCAGACTCCTCAAAAATGATAGTGGCTTCCCTCTCGCCCCCGTTTAGTAGTACGCTTTTTTCCAAATACAATTTGGAAGCATTTTTGACATAATACAAATATTAAAGAGAAGTGTAGTTTTTGCTTTGGTAGTTGCTAACCATTTTATCATAGTTTGAAGTTTAAGATCCAAAATGGAAGATTGGAAAGTATGTTTTGAAGACGTATTTGAAGTTAAAACTGTAGCAAATATGTGTGTGGGTCGATGGAACGGTCTTGATCACTTTCTTGGGATTTAAGAATATACAAAATACCTTTAATAATAATTCTTTACTGAAACGTCCGATGTAAATTGTAGTATATTTATGTATATGATAAAGTGCTGTCAGACCATTAAACATGAAGAGGAATGTTAACTTGGAAGAATTTCCTCTTAGTTAAAACATAGACTAACAAATAGTGTATATGATTTGTTCACATTTATTTAAGAAAATTAGGTAACTAAGGCATAAATATGAAAAACTGAACCTACATGATAAAGGATGGTTTTTCTCTGGGAAATAGGATTACTGTATAAATGTTTTTCTATTTATTTATTTTATCTTTGACTCTTGTGTTCTCCAAGATTTTTATTTTATCCATGTATTACAGTGCAAATATCCTTGGAATCACAGAAGAATACTAAAAGTTTATATATCATCAAAATACAGAATTTGGGTATGGGTCAGTATTCTTCTAGTTACACATTATGTATTCTTTACTGCTCTCTGTCGATTATTGTTGGTTATCAGACTTATGGACTTGTGACTTACAGGTGGAGTTGTACTACAAAATCTGTTTCTTTCCTTTCTCCCCCACCACCCCTGCCCCCAGTATGGTGATTGAACCCAGAATCTTCACATTGAGGTACATCACCGGGCTTTATTTTTTGAGACAAAGTCTTAAAGATGCCCAGGCCAGGCTCAGATTTGCAGTCCACCTGCCTCAGCCTCTTAGAGTGCTGGGATGACAGGTACGTGTCACAGAGCCAGGCTGTTTCTTTTCCTCTGTGTGAAAAATGGATTAGTTGAAGGGATGCCTTTTTAAACTACGTACATTGACATTTGTTTTAAAGGTCTCGCTGAAGCGCACTTTTGGTATGTTTATTAAAAAAAATAAATTGTGCACCCATCACTGTTCTATAGGGCAAGGCTACAAAAAGTGAAGGCTGTCCTTGTGTGCAGGAAACATACAGTCCTAGAGTTGTGCTTTGAAGTTTCTAAGTGATTTCTTATATATAGTCTGCTTTCACTGTAACAGCAATTCAAAATGATATGTGTACACTTTCTTGTTCTCAGTGTAAAAATGAAACAGATCCTAGAGGGTGTAACTCAAGCAGGATCAGGGAAAGATAGAAGGTCTGGAGCTCCTAATCTGAAATGTGTGTCCTGTTGCTTTTCAGCTCAGCACACTGCCTTTGTGGCCAGATTTCCAAATTACGCATTAAAATGTATTCTTTGGGTTCAAAATTTTTGATGATTATATTGCATCTTTTTTTTTGCTTTACCAAGGTAAATTAATGCTTCCAGAAGTTTTGGATGTCAATATCATCTAAACAACATACTTACATTGGTAATTTACATGTTTTGTTATTTGATTTTTAGTGGATTATTTATAAAAATAACTTTAACTGCCAAAATAGTTGAAGACTTTTTAAAGAAACCTCGTTAAGTTTATATGTGATGTCTTCCCAATGCAAATAGGAAAGAAATGTCTTTTTCTGAATTTTGAGAGGGAAAGGATTTTCCAGAGGCAGCTCACATGGGCCATTCTTGGTTTGTTCCAGCTTTGCTAACACTTGGTGTCACATGTGAGCCTCACACATGTGTTCACTCTCCTTTTCAGCTCTGTGATTGAACTCTGCTCTTATTGACTAGGAGGCATTTGAGCAGGCATGCTTCATTCCTGGAATTGACAGTCATTCCATGTGAGTAAAGGGGAACCTTAGTGTGACATCTTTAAGCATATGAAAGTATTTGGTTTTAAAATGGAAGAATGAGCTTGTTTGATGGCACATGCTTGTAATTCCTGTACTCAGGAGGCTGAGGTAGCAGGTTCTCCACAAGTCTGAGGCTAGTTTGAACTACACGGTGAGACTGTGTCACAAAAATAAATAAAATGAAGGAACAATCAGGTAGTGTTAGTGGCTGAGCCTCTGCAGCAGTTTATAGGTGCAAGAGAATTGATATTCCTGTTTTCTATAGTTTTCATTGTCTTTCTTAGCAGTTTTATATGAATGTTTTCTGTCCATACTCATTTTTACTCCTCCTGACTCTTTTTCGATTTCCCTTTTCTCTGCCTTCTCTTTCAGTTTTGAATATACTAACACTGAATCAGCACTTCTAAAGTCTTGCCTTCTCACGGGCTTCAGTTGGCCTTCAGACATAATGAGGAGACTGGCTTTTCGAGGCGCTGGTTGTGCTCTGGTAAAGCTGGTAAATTACTGATTATCTACACCCTTTCCCCTTTTCTGTCGTTCCTTGCCTTTTCCTTCCCATCTTTCTTAAATTTTTATTATCCTCTCCATAAAAGGTCCTTCCTGTGTTCATCAAATTCACCTGTGTCCTTGTCATAGCTTGTTTACAAAGGATTGGTCCTTATGTCCTTTAACTTGAATTTTGGCCAGTTTGTTAAGTGAATACTGACAAAAATTGGCTGTCCTTATTTCAGGCTTTTGGAAGTTTTTAGCCAACTTCAAACTAATATAGTTACAGTAAGACAAAATGTGAAGGAACATCATCATGGTAGATTGTCTTAAATTCCATGTGGACTTTATTTTGGAGGAAGATATGTGAGATTCCTTTTGTTGTTAGTTGCTTACCGCATTTTTTGTATAATTTGCTTCTGTTTTCTGTTTCCTTATGATCCCCAACTTTTCTCCTGGCACTACTGGCAACCAATGTTCTACTGTTCCTATTAATTTTTAGTTGTCTGAAATGAATGTTGTTACTGAAACTGGAATCTTTTTTTTCATCTAGTTTTAGAAAAAGACTTGAAATTACAATATACCATTTGGTACTATGTTGGTACTATTATTATTATATTGTATAAGCCTTCGTTGTAGACTTTTTGAGTATATACCATTTCTCTGTAACCATAGCAGATTCTTTCTATTTTTTAATGTTATAGTCAAATACATGTATTTGTAAAATTGTGCTAAGATTATTTTCTTAGCATCCAATCTAAAACTGCTGCAAAACAAAACAATAACTTATTTTTGTGTTTCTGAACACAAAAATACCTATGAAGTATTCTCTCTGATCCTCTGGCCAGCATGTTGTTTGAATCATTGAACACTCTTAAAAGGTTTGCTATCCCTGATGTAGTCACTTAAAGTTATAATTTCAAAATTTGCAGGTATAGAGCGTATCATATATCTGAAAAGGAGATAGTATGAATTAATAGAAGTTCAAAGCACCATTTTGCTATTTCTGCCTACATGTGAGAAATGATTGTTTTGTAGGGTCGTAGTTTGTGAATCCTGCTTTAATGAGTGTGAAAACTTCATTTTCAGTGTGTTCATTTTAAGGGTGAATCTAAAATGCTAGAAAGATAACTTTCTACAGTACCTCTGCCCCCCGCCCTCCACTTATTTGCCTTAGGCTTGCTTCCTGGTGTTTTCTACATGATGGCCCACTTGGAAAATGATCATAATAATAAAGCATACAGAAAAGCAGATGATGCTGCTGATATCAACAGCTACTGTTTTAGATCTTGTGTTTCAGAAGGCTGCCTGGATTCCTCAGGGGCTTAGGAATCAATACCTCCAGGGCACTGTTGTACCACTCACTCACTACACATGGTTTGGGAAATGTCAGTCCAGGATAACTTTGGGGCCCAAAGTGGTTGAGTTGTCAAAGTTGAAAGTAAAACAAAAAACTTTCTACCAGTTTTACTTTTTGGCTACAGTTAAAATGACCTAATTTGGTGGCAGGTAACCAATTGGAGGCTTGGTGGCAGAGTTGGAATTTAAATATAACAGTGTGGCTAATTATTTCTTATAGAAGAAGTTGGATTCCATGGGTTCCAAGAGAAGAAGAGCTACTTCTCCTTCTAGCAGTGTCAGTGGAGACTTTGATGATGGACACCATTCTGTACCCACACCAGGCCCAAGCAGGAAAAGGAGGAGATTGTCCAATCTTCCAACAGTAGATCCTGTGAGTGGCACAGTTTCTGACTGCTTTTCTCATGATTTCCCTGCCTTTCCTTTTATGGTGAATTGTTTGAGATACAAGGTGTCTTCTCTTCTTTTTCCTCTTTTTTTGTTTTTAATGAAAAGTATATATTTAGCTGGAAGTCCTATAGTAATAGTATAATTTAATAAAACAATAAAGAATATCAGTATTTTATGACACATGTTCATTTAACAATTAATTGTATGCCTGTCATGTGATAAGCACTGTTCTGGTGATCGGGAATATAGATATGTGTGAAGCAAGCCCATTTTTCATATGGAGCTTAGAGTTCAACGTAGTGAAAAGCAAAGTTTGGATGGTTTAGGCCATTTTGGCCTGAATCTTCTGGAAGATTCTGTATAAAAATACAGTCAGCCATGGGTCAGGGATGGCTTGGTATAATGTGATTACAGAAAAATTGTCAGGAGAGAGGAGAATGGTAAGTTCCACCCAGCCAGAGTATAAGGCCTTTTAGGCAGTGGTAGAAGTTTAGATTTTATTTTTGCTGTAATGAAAACTCCTTTATTGGGTGATTTTAAGCAAAAGAATTGTGAACAGGAAAAAAAAATCACCGGTAATATAAATCTAATGAAAGATACCTAAGACTTCATTAGATTATTTTGAAGGAGAATTGCAGCATACTTCAGACTTGAATTCTCATCTGGCAATTGGAGGATTTTCTTTTTTCTTTTCTATTTGCCTTTTGTGAGTCAAAAAGATTCATTTTCTTTTTAGAGTAGTCTTTAATCCTTACGATCACACTGACTTTCTGTTTACTTTTTTGGTGATTTTTCTTTCTATGTATAGATTGCTGTGTGCCATGAACTCTACAATACTATCCGAGACTATAAGGATGAACAGGGCAGACTTCTTTGTGAACTCTTCATTAGGGCACCAAAGCGAAGGTGAGTTAGAAACATATCAATACAGCAGGAGAATTTTGTCCAGGGTCCCTTTTTAAAGAGTTTGGTAATTTAGTTTCTCTTTGGAAGAAATGGCTTAAAGGATACTGAGATCCAACTTTATTCTTAGTTGTGAAGATACAGTAAAGCTTTTTTAAAGAAAATTTAATACTTAAAAAATGATAAACATAAGATTTATAGTTTTAACCATTTTTCAGTATACAGTTCAGTACGTACTAGGTGTATTAACATTGTGGAACAGCATGCAGAACTTTCCAATGTTATAAAACTGGAACTGTTAAACATTAAACAGTTCCCCATTTCTCCATTTTTCTGGCCCTTGGCAAGTACCATTCTGTTTTCGGTCTATGAATTTGACTACTTTTGATACCTCATATAAATAGAGATATACAGTGTTTGTCTTTTATAACTGTCTTAGTTAATTTCTTATCAGTGAGACACAATATCTGATACCCACAGCTTGAAGGAAGAAAGATTTATTTTGGCTCAGTTTGTACAGATCTGAATCCATAGTTGGGTCTCAGGCAGGGTGGCATGGCAGGGGAGAAATAGCTCCTGGTATGGCAGGCAGAAAGCAGAGAGAGATCAAAAGAGTTAGGAAGGAGATAGAACCTTCCAGGCCACTACCCTAGAGACCCACTTCCTACAACAAACTTCACCTCCCAAATCACATTTAGCTATAAATTCTTCAGTGTACTAATTCATATCCCTATGTTCCAGCCCCTGTCAAAAGCTCCACCTATGTACACATGAGGCTTTGAGTGATATCCCACATATAAACCAGGAGACTGACTCATTTCACTTAGCATACTGCCCTCAAGATTGTTCATCCATATTGTCTCATACAACAGGATTTCTTTCCATTGTATGTGTATATCCCATTTTGTTTATTCTTTAGCCTATCAGTAGAGTATTGTTGCTTCTACCTTGTAGCTTTTGTAAATAATGCTGAAGTGAATATAGGTGTGCAGATACATCTCTAAGATCCTATTTTCACCTCTTGAATAAATACCCAGAAATGGGATTGCTAAATCATTTTTAATTCTTATAGTTTTTTTGAGCATGTAACATATTGTGATAAATAGCAGCAATACCATTTTACATTCCCACCAACAGTGCAACAAAAGTTCTAATTTCTTAACATCCTTGCCTATAATGAATGGTCTAGCAGTGTATTTTTAGAATCTATCCTTGCTGCCAGGCGTGGTGGTGCATTCCTATAATCTTAGCATTTGGGAGGCAGAGACAAGGATCACCATGAGTTTGAGTCCAGGAGCTAAATCCCTGGCCAGCCTGAGCTACATAGTGAGTTCAAGACCAGCCTGAACTATAATTACATAGTGAGATGCTGTCTCAAAAAAAGAACAGAAGCTGAGCGTGGTGGCTCATGCCTATAATCCCAGCAATTGGGAGGCTGAAGCAGGAGGATCATTGCAAGTTTGAGACCAGCCTGTGCTACAAAGTGAGCTCAAGGCCAGTATGAACTGTGTAATGAGACCCTGTCCCTAAAAGACCCAAAAAGAGAAAAAGAAAGACACCCAGTCTATAACCTGCTATCCTTCTGTCCTCCTTCCCTCCCTCTTTCTTTCCTTCCTTATTTTCTATAGCCCTCTTAAAGGATGGGAGATAGTATACCATTGTGTTTTGATTAGCATTTCAGTAATTACTGATGATTTTTGAGTACTTTTTTCACAGTACTTGGGGAAATGTCCAAGTTCCTTGCTTATTTTTGAAGTTTTGAGGGTTTGTTTTTTTAGTTTTAGGAGTTCTCTGTGTAGTCTGGATATCTCTTGTCAGATATATGACTTAGAAATATTTTCCTACATTCTGTATGTTACCTGTTCACTCTGTTGTATATCTTTTTGATGCCCAAAGGTTTTTACTTTCATGAAGTGTAGTTTGCTTTTGGTGTCATATTTAAAAAATGAGAGCCAAATCTAGTGCAATGAAACTTTTACTCTATTTTACAGTTTTAGTGCTTATATTTAGAATTTCAGCCCATTTTTAGCCCTTTTTTCTCCTCTCCCTTTTTTTGGTTTGGTTTGGGATTTTTTGTTTTGTTTTTGTTTTGTTTTGTTTTTGTTTTTGAGACAAGTTCTCACTATGTAGCACATCCTGGGCTTGAGCTTATTTCTGTAGCCCAGGCTAGCCTCAAACTCATACATTTTCCTGCCTCAGCCTTTCAACTGCTATGGGATTATAGGCTTCCTGTGAAGCCCGTTTTGAATTAACCGTTTTCCCCCCTAATATTGGGGATTTATCCCAGGTCCTTCACACGGAGCAACATCCCTAGCCCTTTGTATTATTTTGAGCTGGATTTTGATAAATTGTTCAGGTTGGGCTTGAATTTGCATTCCTCCTGCCTCAACTTCCCAGCATGCTGAGATTACAAGCGTGCTCTGCCATGCCCAGCTTCAGTTAACTTTTCCATTTGGTATAAAGAAAGTGTCCAGCTTTCTTCTTTACATGTAGATATTCAGATTTCCCAGATCACGTGTTGAAAAGACCTCCTTTCTTCATTGAAGGGTCTGGATGCCCTTAAATCATTTGAAGGTGGCTGTAATGGTACATGCCTGTATGTCTGAGAGGCTGACGCAAGAGGATCACAAGTTCTAGCCCCACTTAGGCAATTTAGCAACTTAGTGAGACCCTGTCTCAAAAGAAAAAAAGTCATGTGACCATGTACCCAAGAGTTTATTTTTGTTCACTTTTTTTTTTTTTTTGGTGCGGGGGATTGAACTCATGACCTCGTGTTTGCCAAGCAGCACTTACGCCACTGAGCTAAGCCCCTGGCCCAACAGTTTATTTTTGAAATCTATCTATTTCATTAATTTATGTGTGTTACACATTTTTACTGTAGCTTTGTGTAGTCCTGTACCCCATAATGTTTCAATAACTGGTAGATTGTATATGCAGTGGTGTTCCCTAAGATCATATTGCTTAGTGACATTGTAGCCATCTTAGTTTGTGTAAATTGATTTTATGATGTTTTTATGACAAAATTGACTCATGATGTTTTCTCAGAACTCATTCTAGTTATTAAATGTTGCTTGGCTGTAGTAAGTTTTGAAACTAGGAAGTGTGAGTCTTGAAACTTTGTTCTTTTTGAAGACTACCCTCTTTTTTGTTTTGTTTTCTTATGAGACAAGGTTTTGGATTCATTGCGCAGCCTAGACTCTTAACTCACTATGTAACACAAGCTGACTTCAGACTTGCACTCATGCCCTCACCTCTCAAGCACTGAGATACGGACCTGTATCACCATGTCTAGCCTATGTCTGTTTTGATGCCTTTTGAAATTTGGCATGAATTTTAGGATACATTTTTTCTGTTTTTGCAGAAATTCTATTGGAATTTTGATAGAGGTCGTATTGAAGCTATATAAAGTTTTATGTTGGATTTTAAAAATGTTACTCTTCCAGTCCATGAATATATTTGATATCATTCCTTCTGTTGTCTTTTAATTTCTTTCAGCAGTATTGTGAAGTTCTCATTATGCAATTCTTTTACTTTGTTTTTTTACACAAATTTTTTTTTATTGTAAAAGAATTGCTTTCTTAATATCTTTTTAGATTGTTACTGTTAACATATAAAAATGCAACTGATTTGTGTATATGTTGATTTTGTATCTGTAGTTTTGCTAAATTCATTTATTACAAGTATTTTTAAGGGATATTTCAAGTGTGGGTATGTGCATAAAGTCTTTAAGATTTTCTATAGAAAAAAATCATCTTCAGATAGATTGTTTTATTTCTTTCTTTCCCATCAGATGCTTAATTTCTTTTTCTTGCCTATTTCCTCTGTTTAGAATGTCCAGTGTTCTGTTAAATGGACATGATTGTCTTGTCTCTGGTTTTGAAGGGAAAGCTTTTAAGTTTTTTCATTAAAGACTACATTTACTATGGGCTTTTTGTATATGACTTTTATTATGTTAAGGTATTTTCTTTACTCTTAATTTACTGAGTGTATTTATCATGAAAGTGTGCTTAGTTTTGTCAGATGCTTTTTTGCATTAGTTGAGATGATCATGTGATTATGGTTATTTTCCTGCATTCTGTTAGTATGTATCACATTAATCAGTCTAATGGTTATTTTGTTTCATTTTTGTGGTACTAGGTTTTGAGTCAAGGGCCTTGGTATTTAGTCCATGGCTTTCACATTGAGCTACTTCCCCAATTTCCTTTTGCCTTTCTTTTTGTTCTTTAGTTTTGAGACAGAATTTCATTGTGTTGCCCAAGCTGGGCTTAAATGTAACAATCCTCCTGCCTTATCTGTGTGTGGCTCAATTGATGTATGTTGAACCATCTTTAACATCCCAAGAATAAATCATACTTGGTCATGATGTATAATCCTTTTAATGCTAATCATTTCAATTTGGTAATATATTTGGGGACTTTTTGTATCAGTGCTCATAAAGGATATTGATCTGTAGCTTTCTTATAGTGTCTTCTGGTGTTAGGGCAATGCTAGTGCTATAGAATGAGTTAGGAAGTGATCCCTCTTTATTTTTTGGAAAGTTCCCTCTTTATTTTTTGGAAAGTTTGAGAAGGATTGATAATAGTTCTGCTTTAAGTGTTAGATAGAATTCAACTGTGAAAATATCAAGTCTGAGGTTTTTCTGTTTATGTATGTATGTTTTTTGAGACAGGGTCTCACTGTATAGTTTGGACTGACCTTGTAGTCCAGGCTGGCCCCAAACTCACAACAGTCCTCCTGCCTCAGTCTTCCAAGTGCTGGGATTACAGGCATGTGCCACCGTGCCCGTCTTCCGAGGTTTTTCTTACTGAGAAATTTTCTATTACTGATTCAGTCTCTACAATTCATTGTATATCTCTTCAGGCTTTTTACATCTTTTGCAGTCTTGGTAGGTTGTGTATTTCTGGGAAATTACCCCTTTCTTTTATCCTATCTTTTGATTGTTGTCATCCAGTTTTTCATAATACTCTGTCATGATCCATTTTCTCTTTGTGGTTTTGACTGTAATGCCCCCTCTTCTATTTCTGATTTTCATTATTGGAACTTTCTATTTTTGTTATTCTAGCTAAGACTATTAATTTTGTTGACTTTCAAAAAAACCCCTTAATTTTATTATTTTCTGTTGTTGATTTGCTTTCATTATTTTTTAAAATTTTATTTAAAAGACAGAAAAAAACCCAACAAAACAGAAAAAAGGGTAGCAACAATACAGAATTCCAAAGGAAAAATGAAAAGAACCCAAAAAAACCCCACTAAGAAATCATTATTTGGTAAATTACATACTGTCATCTTGGAAATAGTTGTTCAAGTTACAAAATTAAAGTAGACATTCAAACAGTGAGACTGTTAACAGTTCTGCTCAACGATCTAACAAAAACAGTAATGTGGTCATCTGTCTTACACACTTAATTACATGCAGTTATATCCTTTAGAGCACTTTCTTTTCCTCTCTTTTTTACAGTAGCAATTATACATTTTGGGTTTTATTACTCCTACAGTTCTTATTACTTTTTACACTAGAGGTACAATGTGATATTTATAAATATGATTCTTATTTATTTCACTAATGAGGATAGTCTCAAGTTGTCTCCATTTCCCTATGAAGGCCTCCGCTTTCATTATTTCTGTTCTGTTTCCTATTTCTGTCCTACAGTTGGGCTTAGTTTGTTCTTTCTTCTGTAGTTCCTTGAGAGTTAATGTTGTTTTTAAAAAGTGCTATAATAGTTGTTAAGATACCAGTGAGTTTTTTAAAATATGCAGAGACATCCTGGGTGTGGTGGCGCATACCTGTAATCCTAGCACATGAGAGGCTGAGGCAGGAGGATTGCTGTGAGTTCAAGCCCAGTCTGAATTACACAGTGAGACCTTGTCTCAAAAATAAATAAATAAGGGCCGGGGTTTTAGCTCAGCAGGCATAAGTGCCTGCCTGGCAAGCGTGAACACAAGGTCATGAGTTCGATCCCCGGTACCAAAAAAATAAATAAACAGAGACATTTTGCACATAGCATCCTTTGATAGCTGTGTTTCATCCTTCCTGTTTTGCTATAAAAATATCATCACTATTACCTTCAAAATCTTGCCAGTTAAAGTTACTTATTCTGAAGACATACATGCTAAGCAGAATAATAACTCCAAATCTATGTCCATATTCTAATCTGTGTAACCTGTGACCATGCTAGGTTATATGGAACATGAAAATGAAATTGGATAAAGAGCTGACCTTTGGAGAGATTATCGTTGGGCACAGTGTAGTCACTTTAAATGGAGAAGAGGGAGAAATGAAGTTGCTATAATGCTGGCTTTGAAGTTGGAGGAATAGGACTGACTACAAATCAAGGAATGCAGGCAAGATTTAGAAGCTTGAAAAAGGCAGGAAAGCAGGTTCTTCACTAGAACCTCTAAGAAAAGCACATTAATTTTAATCCATTAAGACCCATTTTTGGATTTCCACCTACCAGAACTAAAATAATAAATGGTTAGCCCCTAAGTTTGTTGTTAATTTGTTACAGGAGCTATGGGAAAGTAACAGAGCTAGTAACATTTACGAGACTGAATTGTTATTGTTTATGCTGTAGTAGTTGACCAACAACCTGTAAGATGAGCAGGTGGCCAACAGCCACCTGTGTGAGGTAAGCATATTTCTTACCTCAAAGAGCAGGTAGATACAGCATTATCATCCGGAATTTTAAAAGCCCTGTAATTTAGTCATGGCTGAAAAGGAAGAGCCATTTTAAAAATAAAGTAACTGTCTCCAGGTTTTTCTTGTTTTGTTTTTTTTGTTACTAGGGCTCAAACTCACAACCTCACACTCACCAGGCAAATGCTTGAGCCACTGAGCTAAATCCCCAGGCCTGTCTGCAGGTTTAAATTGCTTGGTCACTAGTAGTCTCGAAATCCATGGTTTAATCAGCATGAAATAATAAAAGCCTGTGTTTATTATTAATCACATGTTAGATACAGTACCATATCCAGTCCGTATGTTGTTTAAACTGGACGTACTATCATAGTTTTCTGATAAGAACTTACACAAGTTCACAGAATTTCTAAAGATAATCGGTGTTCAGACTAAAGTCTTATGAAGACTGTCTTTCTAATCATTATGTTGTGTTGAAGAACATCAGACTGGCAAGCGTGAACACAAAGTCATGAGTTCGATCCCCGGTACCAAATGCCTCATATGAAAGGTGTGTCCATCTGCTGCCTCCTTTCCAGCAGCGGTCTTAGTACCCTGGGGCAAAGGACCCAGACTTTGGGTGCTGGAGTACTTTCATCTTGCATTCTTGAAAATAGGTGTCTGCATGGAAGACAAGAGGTAGAGAGACGGGGCAAGGAAGGATCCTTGGAAATGGGGAGGGGAGCAGGTGGACTGTAGTGTTGCATCATGGAGTGTCAGAGCCTGAACATGGTAGGGAAGATGGTCATGTAGGTGGGTTTTGTGTTACAGGGTTTGGGCCTAAGTGGAGGAAGAAAGAGAATGTCCATGTTTGGAGAGGAATGGTGGGCAGTTTTCTATTGTAGAATGTCAGAATTTGAGAGGGGTGTAGGGAGGATATCCACACCAGAGTATGGTCTAGTACAGAGGAGGAGGTCAAGAGATCAGGAGTAGGTTGAGATCAGTATAGGCTGGCTATAGGATGGCACCAAGAGAAAACTAATAGCATACAAGAAACTAGTCACACATGTAAATATGTTATGGATAATGGGAGCCAGGCTTGTCTTTGATGATAAGGGATATGCAGGTAGAGAAAGAAAACTGGATTGAGCCCTGTGTTTGGAGTGAATACTGTGTTGACTTGGAATTGTTCATATTGGTGTAAATTCATGGTTTCCAATATACAGTATTACAAGCATATCTATATTCCCTAGCTCTGTCCATTGAGGCAGCTTGGGAGCAACAACTCCGAGGTAAAAGTAAGAGCACCTTGTGCTCAGATCTTGGTTTTTAAATGCCATTTACCACGATAAAAGGAACCAGAGTTCCTTGAACTGATTTCCAGGCCTGGGGGTAGGAAAATACAAGATGAGCATGGAATGTTGTATGGTTCCATAAAGTAATAAGGTGCTTAGAGGGTGATGGGAACATGTCAGAAGAACAAGAAAAATAGAAACTATTTTAAAGAAAAGAGAAGCTCGAGGTCGCAAATTCAATCCCTAGTTTAAAAAAAAAAAAGCTGTCTGGAAAGAACTCTTACTGGCCAAACCTGGAGCAGTTTGAGCATCAGAATAATTATCAAATAAGTTTTTAATCTACCTGGTAAAATAGAAATCCAAATCGATGTAAATAAATGAATAAATTAAAAGTATGATGAGAAATCAGCCTTCTGAAAGTACTTTGCCATAAAATATAAAGCAAAGACGAGTAAGTTGGTCAGTATAGGAACATGGCTAAAACACTGTAATCAGCTGATTAAAATTAACATCATCATCATTGGGCTGGGAATTTAGCTCAGCAGCATAAACACCTGCCTGGGGAGCGTGGGGTCATGAGTTCGATCCTTGGTACCAAAAAAATAAAGTTAATATCATCAACCAGGTGTGGTATGCACACCTGTAATCTATTACTGTAGGAAGCCAAGGCATGAGGATTGCAAGTGGAGCCCAACCTGGGCAACTTAACAAGACCCTATATCAGAATTTTTCAAAAGGAAACAGAATGAGGATGTGGCTCAGTGTGAATGCCCTGGGTTCAATCCCCAGTGCCAGGAGAATAAATAAGTTAACTTGTCTAGTAATGGAGCAAGGCAAAATCATGTGCCACCTGATAGGATACAGTGAGATAATGCAGCATCATTCCCCTTATGCTTCTGCCAATATAGCATAACATGAGTTTAATCCAAAAAGCAGAAAAACCCAAATTGAAAGAGACTACAAAATAACTGGTCCCTAATCTTTAAAAGTGAGATGATCATGAAAATCAAGTTTAACAAAAATACTGTTTCAGAATAAAAAGAACCAGAAAATACAAATAAATGCAACATGTGGTTTTGGACTTGATTATTTTGTTGTGAAGGACAAGTTAGGAACAGCAGGCCAGTTATGAATAGAGTCTGGGATTAGATGGTGGCGCTACATCAATTTATTTCTTGATTTTGATGGTTGAATTGTGGTCCTTGTTTGTAAGAAATAACTAAAACATCAAGGGTGGTAGGATATCATGTCAGAGCTTACTCAAGTGGGTTTTTAAAAAAAGTTCTTTGTGCTTCTCTTTCATACTTTATGTCAGAATAAAATTTTTAAAATGTTTTTTAATATACACACTAAAAGAATGGCTATTGCATATCTGCCACGGTCCCAAGAAAGATTAAAGCCTTAATAACCATGACATTCTTTGTATGTAATAATTTATCTCCTACATCTAGAAGGAAACTATAAAAATCCTATGAGAGAATTGACAAAGTTATTTAGATCATTCTCCAGAAGGTTTGTTTTGTGGAACTGTGATAAAAACCAAAAAGAATAATAAACATCCATGAATCCAAGACCCAAGAAATTATCTTGGGAGATGAAAAAAATTATCATTATAATAATGTTCAGAGTTCTTCGTGTTGCTTTCCTCCTCTCTGAGATATAATCATTCTACTGACTTTTGTGTGTATCATTCCTATACATTTTTTTTTTAAAATACTTTGGTCAAGAGTAGATGTACAGTGCTTTGTAACTTTTCATTTTGGTAAGCTCCATAAGCAAAAGGCCTTATTTTCTCTTTTCTAACCTTAGTAATTGATACTACGGTAGAATGAGTAATAGGCACTTGATAGCACTTAGAAAATATATGATCACAAACTGGAGAAAAATTTGGTAAGTTTATAAAGAACTGTGAAACATGTATCTGTGTTGAGTCACTTTTGAACACCATGAAAGGTGTTTTATCTTCATATATAAAAAATAACCATTGACAAGGCTTTAGGGCTGGCACCATAGTCCTTAGATATCTAGCATATAAAAGCCTATCACAGATGTTAGTTTAGGTTTTTAGATCATTAATATGTATTTTGAAATGGGAATACATCTGTGTTGTGCTTTTGTTACCTTGTAGTTACAGTGATGGGAGTAAGTCTTACAACGAATTGTAATTTGGTCTATCACTTGAAATGTTGGATGTTACCACAGATAGTTTTAAAATGTAACTTTTTTATATACCTTGGGTTAATATCATTAAAAACATTTAAATTATAACAGAAATCAACCTGACTATTATGAAGTGGTTTCTCAGCCCATTGACTTGATGAAAATCCAACAAAAACTAAAAATGGAAGAGTATGATGATGTTAATCTACTGACAGCTGACTTCCAGCTGCTTTTCAACAATGCAAAGGCCTATTATAAGGTAAGAAAACATCAAAGTTGAGAGATATCTGATTTGATAATTGTCCAGCTTTTTAATATTTATCAATCTGGCAGGTGAGTAGTGCTTTTTGTTTGATTGAAATTGACATTTTTTTAATTAGTAAAAAGGCAATATTCATATGATTGTGAACTATTTTTGTTTTTTCTTTAGTCTCTGCACAGATCTTTTGCCCATGTTTTCCTGAGTTTTCATGTTTATACTTAGTTCTGAATTATAAATATTTTCAATGTTAATTCTTTTTCAGTTATATATGTTTTATTTATCTTCTGTTGTGTTTCTTATTTTGGGGAAGAGGGTGCTAGAGGTAGAACTTAGGGCCTTGTGCATGCTAAATACATACTTTCCCACTGAGCTACATTAACAGTTCCCTGTTTTTATAATTTATTTTGATGAACAGAAATTTATTTTAATATCAAATTTATTCAGCTTTGCTGAGCGTGGTGACATACACCTGTAATCCTTGCACTTAGGAGGCTGATGCAGGAGGATCTCTCTGAGTTGAAGGCCAGCCTGGGCTACAAAATGAGTTCAAGGCCAACTTTAACTACATAGTGAGACTCTTATCTCAAAACAAAGCAAAACGAAACAATCCACCTTTGACTTTGTGATTTTTTTCTTTTGTGTTTTGTTTCTGAAAATCATCTTGCTCAAAGATTATAAAACTTCTTTTATATTTTTTTAGTTATTCTTTTTCATATATAAAACTTCAATGCAGCTGGCATTAATTTTTGTGTCTTCTATGAGGTAGGGATCTGTATTTTTTCCAGCATAACCAACATCATCCTCTGCATTTATGCATAGTGTCAGTACTGTATTTTCTTTTCCATGTGCTTATGGGTCTATTTTATTCTGTTTATAGGCTAGGTTATTTCTGGGCCATTCTATTCCTTCCTCATTTTCTTTGGTTTTATAATTCTTTGCTTAAATTAACCATACCTGACCCTTTGTTTTTTCTTAACCATTTTATAATTAGTGTGTTAAATCAACAAGTACAAAAAAAAATTGTTGAATATGTTTAAATACCACATTGTTTCTCTGGTTGAGAAATCGAAAGTGTAAGGACCAAAATGTATAATAGGGGACCAAGGATTTAGCTCAGTGGCTTAAGTGCCTGCCTGGCAAGTGCAAGGTTATGAGTTCAATCTCTGGTACAAAAAAAAAAAGTTTAAAAAAAAAATGTACAACAGATATTGGGAAATGGGAAGAAAATGTTCAAATGAGAAGGGGAACAAGGAAGGGGGATGGGTGAAAGGAAAGAAAGAACAAGAGAAAAGGGGAAAAAAGGGAAACAAAGCTTTTGTAAATAAGCAGGGGAAGAGGGGTTGAAGGGAGGGGAATGAGAAAAAAGGAAGCAAGACATACCATGTACAGATACAAATTCTCCATGATGAATGTTATTATGTATATCTAAAATGGACCAATAAAATTTTAAAAAAATTGTTGACATTTTTATGAAATTGGATTGACTCCTTTGATCATGTTGGGGATAACTGACATAATAATAGTTGTTATTACTACTATTATTATTACTATTTGTTTTCTTGAGACAGTGTCTCACTATATAGTTCAGGCTGGCATTAAATTCACTGTATACTCCAGGCTGTCTTCAAACTTGTGGCCATCCTTCTGCCTTAGCTTCAAATGCTGGGATTACAGATGTGTGCCACCCTACCTGGCTTTGAATGTATTTTTTGT
This sequence comes from Dolichotis patagonum, assembly GCA_004027295.1. NCBI lineage: Eukaryota > Metazoa > Chordata > Mammalia > Rodentia > Caviidae > Dolichotis > Dolichotis patagonum. The sequence goes on along the minus strand of PVJX010011786.1, from coordinate 1,756 downwards.
AAATGTTAGATTTCTTTGTCTTTTTTTTCCCTTCTTGGCAATATTAGGAATTGAACCGAGGACCTTTGCACTGGGCTATATCCTCAGTCCTTTTGTCTTTTTTTTCTTTTTTCTTTTTTAAATTTTGAGACATGCACTGTATTGCCTAGTTGAGCTCAAACCTGTGATTTTCGTGCCTTAGCCAACTGAAGTGCTTGGATTACAGGTGTTATAGTCATGCCTAGCTTAGATTTCTTTTTAAGACTATATGTATGATTTTGAAGGCGCTATATAATTCACAATCCCCTTAAAATGTGGAATTGAGGGATTTTTAATTATTCAAATGTTGTACAGTGATTACCACTAGCTAGCTAATTCTAGCATATTTTCATTACCCCCAAAGAAAACCTTGTAGTGGTCACTTTTCTTTACCCCTTTTCCCATCTTCTGGAAACTAGATTACTTTAAATGGATCTCCTTGTCCAGTTAGAATTTTTTTACTACCTTCTTTTACTAAGCATAATCTCTCCAAGGATCATTCATATTGTAACATGTATCAGTATTTCATTTCTTTTGTGACAGAATAATGTTTCATTGTATGAGTATACCACATTTTGTTTATTTCCTAGTTGATGGGCATTTGGTTTCTTTCTTTTGTTGTTTTTCCTAATCGGTACTGGGGTTCCAACTCTCCACCTCGAGCTTGCAAGGCAGGTGCTTATGCCGCTGAGCTAAATCCCCAGCCCTGGCATTTGGTTTCTATATCTTGGTTATGATGAATAATGCTACTATGAATTTTGTGAATATAAGAATGCTATTTGTTGGACACAAAGCTCTGTGTTCATTAGATCACATGATCTGCTTGTTAGTTGTGATGCTAAAATCTTTTAAGTCCTGATTTCCTGCCTAAAATATCTACTTACTAAACATTTTAAAATCTCCAGCTCTGATGGATTTATCTGTTTCTCCTTGTAATTGTTATTATTTTGCTTTACATACTTCGCAAGTAGAAACAAAAAGGCAAATAGAAACATAAAGGTAGGTTTAAGACCGTTATATTGTCCTAGAATTTAAATGGTATATTTTTACATTATATAATAGCCTTATAGCTAGTAGTGACTTTTATTTGAAGTATATGTACTTATACTGCTTTATTTCAATGTTTCCTAGTTTTTTCTCTTATACCTCAACTTTTCCTTTTAACTCTCATATATGTATCCCGTTAACAGCATATGTATGACTTGGTTTTTTTTTGGTACCGGGAATTGAACTCAGGACCTTGTACTTGCCAAACAAGCACTGTACCACTGAGCTGTATCCCAGCCCCATATGTGTGAATTTATATTTGTGTAATTGATTATCTTTTTTTTTTTCTAGTATCGGGGATCAAACTCACGACCGCACACTTGCAGGGCAGGCACTTATGCCACTGAGCTAAATGCCTAGTCCAATTGATTATAAAGCTAGAGCATCTCAGTTCTTTACAGTTTTAGTAATTATTATGTTTGGATATATACCTACTGACTAAAGATGCCTTATTTATTTCAGTTTTTTAAAAATAATTTTATTTAAAGAGAAAAAACAAAACAGAATAAAGGGTAGCGACAATACAGTATTCCAAGGAAAAAAGGAAAAGAACAACAACAATAAAACCTAAGAAATTATTACTTGACAAATTACATACTGACTTCTTGGAAATAGTTGTTCAAATTACAAAGTTAAAACATGTAAAGTAGACATTCAAACAGTGAGACTGTTAACAGTTCTGCTCCACGAT
>PVJX010011785.1:0-55469 GCA_004027295.1 Dolichotis patagonum | reverse complement strand
AAGAAAAGAAAAAGTAAAACAAAATAAAGTGAGACAGTATCATGCACAGTGGTTTCTCTTTTCTAAAATCCTCTGCACTCTGCCTGTTCATCTCTGTCTTTCCCTGAGTCTCTGTCAATAAATGATCATTTTTATTATCTCCAGGGTTTTGTGTTTTCCAGAAAGTCATCTATTTGCAATCATACAGTATGCAGCCTTCTACATTTCTTTCTTTCAGGTAATAAAAATTTCAATAGCATGTGAAGTTCCTCCATGTCTTTTTATGGCTTGATAACTCACTTTTTAGGGCTGAATAATACTCAATTGTTTGTATGTGTCATGCTCTATTTACCCACTCACTTACCGAACAACATCTTGGTTGCTTCCAAGTTCTGGTAATCATGAATAAAGCTGCTACTGACATCGTGGTACAGGTTTTTGTTTGTACATAAGTTTTCAGCTCCTGTGGAGGAGCTTAATTACAAGATTACATAGAAAATGCATTTTTAGTTTTATGTATTCCTTTGTAACATGAATTTGTGTTTCAATAGTATGTATCTACTATATAGATATTATGCAATGCTATTTATAAACTCACTTTTTAAAAAAATGGTGGCATTTCATTGGAGAACACTTAGCACCCTATTTAATAAATCTTCCTCTTCCAATATGGACTATTTCTGGGAGAACAGGAGACATTGTGGTAGCCACTGCTGATTTCCTGTTGTCTTATTTTGAAATCCTGTGGTGCTTGTATTGTTTTGTTCTGATCTGATTTGTCCTCTTCTGTTCTATGTTGTTTTCTTCTCTTTAAAATAAAGAAAAATCTTCCTTTTCCAAGCTCAGTACAACCTTGGACATTTAAAACTGACCACACCAACTGACCAGACCATTTTATGCACACATGAGAAAATGCCAAGCAAGGTACATGGGACACACTGAGTCTTCTCTCCCTTAACACCGTGATTCTCAGACCCCAGTGGATATTCAGTTTACCTGGAAGATTAGGTAAAACACAGATCACTGGGTCAAGATTCAGAGCAACTGATTCAGCAGGTCTAGGAATTTGCATTTTTAGAAAACTCTGAGATAATGCTAATGAGATTAATGGGGGGCACACTTTGAGAACTACTGCCTTAAAGGTAAATTGTAGCCTAGAGATGGTTTGGAGTTCATAGGGTTTTTCTTAAGTAATAAATTCAAAGAGGCAGGGTGTCAAAGTTGCCAAAGCATTCAAAGCAATATTCTGAAAGTTAGCTGTGCTCTGCAGGCAAGAGGTGCTCGGGGATGGTCTGGGGTCGTCTCCGGTGGAGCCTCTGGGGCTGATAGTTCCTTCTCCAGTTTCTTTTGACTCCTTGGTCCCAAGCCCACCCTGGTTTGGGCTGACCAACACTACTTCCTTCCAGCGTCGTAAGATCTGTTTAGTGCTCAGGGCTGGATGCCGGATCCCAGGCTTGGAGTGAAAGCACAGCGCGAGTGACCGAGGTCACCTGCTGAATCCAGCAACTGGAGCCAGTCTGACGCTTGCATAAGATCAAAGAGCAGGAACCGGCACAGAGGAAGGCAGGACTGGATCCTGGGTGTGTTCGCCAGCTCTCCTCTCTCCTGTCACTCGCTGGATCCAGCATCCCTTCTTTTCTGTCCTTGGCAAACACAGACCACAGCCCAGCACCTTAGGCTGGTGTGGAAGGTGGAGCCAGGTTTACCTTAGCAAAAAAACAGCAAGAAATTTGGAATTCTCCTTGCAGTCCCTTGAGTAAGCTTCAGGGGCCAGGATTCATTATTTGTATTGTGCTTGTGGAGACATCTGCCCGCCGAGGCTCAAACACGTCTCCCCATCACTGCATGTGAAACGGCACGAGACCTCTGCCTCTTCCTCTCCTTGAGAAGTTAGTTGCTTTTCAGCCTTGCCGGCCTTCGCGCAGCCTCTTGCACTGTACGTCCCTGCGAAAGAAACTTGGACGCTAGAGGGCGCTGCAGCACCAGCTCATCCCATTTCTCCTTGCAGTAAACCTTGTGGGGCAAACTGAGCCCCGGACTTCTGAGTTCCTGGCAAACAAATCCAACCCAGGAAATGAAAGCTCCTAGAGTTGTCACTTATGGTTCCACAGGTTTTCTGGGGGAAAGGAAATACATAGACGCACTACACAGTTAAATGTATGCATAGGTTTCAAAATCTGATCTAATTTCACACCAAGTTCAAAGAAAGGGAAAGAAGGAAGGAGAAAGAAAGAAAGAAAGAAAGAAAGAGAAAGAAAGAAAGAAAGAAAGAAAGAAAGAAGAAAGATGAAAGAAAGAAAGAAAGAAAGAAGAAAGAAAGAAAGAAAGAAAGAAAGAAAGAAAGAAAAAGAAAGAAAGAAAGAAAGAAAAAGAAAATCTTGAAAACAAGACAATGAGGTCATAATCGCTGGTTGCAGTCCTGCATGGATCAGTGCCGAGGTCTGACTGCGGACCATTCCCAAGACGGGGTCTCACGTACCAATCAGGACAATTCTGGGCGTCCAGGAAATAACCACAGACACAGTTCGCCTTGATTTCAGGTTAGGTATCATCAAAGGAGCCTGACCTTCCTGCTCAAAGTGAAGCTTAAGTAGTAATTGTTATTATTTACAGTTTTCCTTTCCATATCTGCAGTTTTCACACTCACAGATTCAACCTGCTGAAGGCCGGAAAGTATATATTTTAAATTACACCTACAGTGAACACATATAGGCCTTTTTTTTCCATCACAATTCTCTGAGCAAAACATTTTAACAAGTATTTACATACCGCTTATACTGTAAATCATCTAAGATGAGGCGCAGTATATGGAAAAATGAGTAAGGATTATACACAAACACTGTGCCATTTTATACTGGGGAACTGAGTATCCATAGATGTTGGTATACTGTGCAGGCCCTGGCGGGGGAACTGAGCCAAACTACCTGAGATACCAAAGAAAAACTGCTTTGAGCACTTAAATGGGCTAGAAAGTGTGCTAAGTGAGCAAAATAATGGTATGGATTATCTCATCTCACTTTCACCAAAAGCCTCAAAGATACAAATGATTTTATAAGTAAAGTAACGCAGGCGCGGAAGGACAGATGGAACAGATCAGCTGGTAAGCGGTGACGCAGGGTTGGAATTTAGGTCTCTGGTGGCTCAGCCCTCACCAGCAGTCTTCACCATGCCCTCAGCAGGTGAGTAACGGTGCATAACTTACAAAGATGCAATATTTCTGTGTAGAAACCAAGTCTCACAAGTTTTGGGGGGACAGTCTAATTCCACATATTCTGAAGTATCTGTGGTTAAGCCATGCATGAGAGTGACAGGCCAAATGATGCATCTTAACTGCAGTCTGCAAATTGCAAAACCTAAGGACATTAGAGATAGAAGCCCAAAGAATAATCCGGGCTTGGCATTGACTGCATCAGCCTCATTTTATGAGCCAGTGAATGAAAAGGCTATTGAAAGCATTTCTACATAATACAAAAATGGTGATTAGATGTAATCCAGATCTCGAGTCAAAACTAACTCTCTGTCTCTGTCTCAGTCTCTCCTCTTCCCCCTCCCTTCCTCCTTTTCCAGGGAAAGTTGACATTAAACTGAAAGCAAGCATGATCTGAGTTTAAAAATGAATTCAAACCTGCATTCTGCCACTTACTAGTTGGCAAGCCTTGAATGAGCAGTTTTCCCTCTCTGAGCCTTTGTTTCTTCATCTCTGAAATGGGTATAGTAGTAGTCATAGCTTGTGGAGTAGATGGTAATGATAACTCACACAGTTACCACACGTAATGAGTCAGGCACATCTCCGGTAGTGTACCGCTCGCTCGGCACTTTCCTTCTTCGCCACAGACCACACAGGGCGGCGCTTCCTTTCTCTCCAGATGTCGAATTAAGGAAGAGGAGGCTCAGAGGGTCAAACACGTCCCTAACAACACAGTGCTCCTACTTTGGACAGATAAAACTAAAGTCTAGGCTTATCAGGCCTGAGAGCTTAGGCACTTAACCTGCCATGGACTGGCCAGAAAAGTTGGTGGTTACCAGTGATGCACATGGTGACAAGTTAGAGTTTGCACAGGGCAAAAGGAGACCTCTGATAATTCAAATGATGTTAGTTCTTCCCAATAATCTAGTAACAGAATGAATTTTGTCAAAAAAAAATAAGAGAGGGAAAAGAGATCTTCTGATGTTCTTTTCTTTCTCTTTGGAAACACTATTATATTTTTTGAGGCACTTTATATACATGACCTCTTTTTAACTTTGAAGCTAATTCCATGAGATGCACAGGGTAGGTTTCATTATTCCCATTCTACTGAAGATAATATAGGTGCCTTTACCTCATGGCTACCCACTGGCCCCATCAAAGACAAAGGCATAGGCGCATTTTCACAGAGTTTAAAGAGATAGGTCATGGGCAAGTCCTTAGAAACATGACTGGCACAAAACAGGTGTTCAATACGAGCTGACTGGATTGGAATGAGTGGCAAAAGATTTTCCAGAGCTGATGCCTCTCAGTGTGACCTGAGGACTGGTTTCAGCAATGGTACAGTGAAAGATTGCTGCACAACATGTCACCCAGTGGACAATTTGGAACTGCCTTGTGAGCACTGTTAGAGACAGGTGTGACAGGCCTGTGAGTGGCCCCAGGTCTGACTCCAAGTTCCTTCAGGAAGGCATAGATTGGAAATAATGTACAGATGGTTTACTCCAGCATTTTCCGGGGCCTCCCCTACATGCCGAGATGGTTTGCTCTCCCAGAATGCCACGTGCTCTCTTACTTAAAGTTATCTGCAAATCAGCTCACTTTAATTTAGATGAATGTATGTGCTCATTTCATACATCCTGAGGAAAATATGGGTTTACTTTGCTGGATGTATGATTTTCTACTATATGCATGCATTTCAGTTCAGGTATTTCAAGTAAATGCACATTGCATGAAAAAACAAAATTCTGAAAACTCAATTGACCCAAATGCTTTCATAATCCAAAGAAGAAAATGGCCAAAGCAGAAAACATGGCCAGGTGTTTAGCAACACAGGAAGACTCCAATGCAAGTGAACTCCCTTAGAATCTAGGCTTCTTTGTCTTTACGTTGTTTCATCTTTGACCTTAAGGTCTGTCACCATTAGCCACCTAGAATTGTGCAAGACAAAACTGTCAGAGTTAGAGATACTCCCTCCAAAGTCTTCCCAATAGGCACCCTTTGTGGTAAGCCTGTGAGAGATTCAGTTTTCCCCTTTGAGCGGCTCATTTTCATACCACGTGTGCATTACCTAGGTAATTTTGGTTGCTAAGTGAAAAGGAAAGCAAGCTATTGTTACGCTTGCAATATGGATGCTTCATAAATCTTAAAAGATATGTGTTCCCCCTGAAATTAAATAGGAAGTTCATTTTGCTATTTACCATGGGCTTGCTTTCTGATCAAAATGCTGGACACAGTTTGCCAAGCATGTACTTCGTGTCATGCACAGTGTTAAGGATTTATTGTGTCACTTAGTACTTACAACCTTGTACCTGAATCTTCTAAAAGCACCACGAAGAGGTATACGCGGCATTTGGGTTCCAGCGTGGCTTTGCCCCACTGATTTCCTGTCACAGAGCAGCAAGCTGCTATCCCGGAGATCTGATATCTGCTAAGCTTGGGCTGACACAGCGTAGATACCCGCACAGAGCTGGCTCTTCCGGAAGGCAGGTGGGATGAGTTCAGTTCCTTTGACCCAGCTACCTTGCAAAGATTTTCCAGTTTGTCCATGAAATCACAGTTGAGTCCGAGAACCCAGGGCCTTCCATCCATTCTTTCTAATTGCTATCAACATTGCCTGCTTTGCATGGGATACATTTCTGTTTAAAACTTGAAGCAGAATTCACTGAGCACACCCAGCACAGCCTGTATCTGCCTGGCGGATCTTGACTTCCAGAAAGGAAGCGCCTGTCTGCCGGGCTTCCCAACACGGGGCCACCGCAGAGGCCCGTCATCTGCTGTTTAACTGCTCATCTTGCCTGTCAGGTGGAAGTCAAAACACAGTTAAAGTTTAGTGGACTTAATCTACTTAATAATAAAAATAATAATGGCCCAATTAATAGCAATCCTGTGCACTTTAATGGGTGCTTTCATCTGAGAATCAAAGTGGTTTGGAAGAGGAACCATCATTAGGTCGATTTTACAGATGAGGAGAATCAACATAAAGAGGTTAAATGACTTGCCCAAGGTCAGAGGCTGAGTCAGCGCTGGCGTGGGGAGAAGACCTGGCTCAGCTGGGGTTCTGGCTCTCTCCCTCCCTTCTTCCCTCCCTTCCTCTCAGTGCCTGGCACTTTTGTAGTATCTTTCATCTGAGAATCTTGAATTAATCTTCCGACAATTATCACCATTCATCGGTGGCCAACAACAAAAAAATCCTGACCTCTCTTGCCAAGTGGAGAAGGCCTCTGTCCCAAGCTGCCTCTCCCTGCATGTCAGGAGATGTGGGTGCAGAGGCCACTGGGGCAGGCACGGGGTCCTGCATCTCACCACTCCCAGGGGCCGGCACCCCCAAAATGAAAAGCCTAAGTTCTAAATGTATTGTGTGTTGCTCTACACATTATGTATGTGTATATATGAGGTGCAGAGTGTTCATGTAAAGCCAAATATATCAATATCTGCTTGTAAATTTTAAAAACATAGTCTCAAGGATAATTTCAACTATGCTTTAACTTTTTTCTTCCATTCAGATTGGGTTATAACATGCTTCCACAGTTGGTGCTGAAAGGTGAGAAAAATACCCCACTGAGCTACTGGGCATAGGGTACTTCCCAGCCACTCCACTCACGGGGGAAATTTTTGTTAGGCACCATCTCATGAAAGTCAGAAGTTAAAAGAAAGAAATATACATCTTGCTGGGTGCAGTGGTGTACTCCTGTAATCCCAGCACTTGGGAGGCTGGGGCAGGAGGGTCACTGTGCATTCGAGGCCAGCCTGTACTACACAGTGAGATCCTGACTCAAAAACAGCAACGTAATAAATACACTGCCTCTAAAGAGGAAAAAGTAAGCAGCTGAAAGGACAAAAGCAGAAATAGAAGAATCAGCAAAGGGGTCCGAGCACCGAGCTGAGGTTGCTGGGATAAGGAAGCTCAGGAGAAAGATCCAGCTCACAGTTCTCCCTCTACTAACTGCAGAGAGGCTGGGAGTCAGGGCAGGACTCGTCCTAGTTCACACAGCCAGTGCGTGGCCACCAGGCATTTGAGCTCCTACCTGTCTGAGCCCCTTGGGTTGTGTCAGAGGCACTAGGGAGACTTCTCCACTATGGAAGACGTTTTTCACAGGCTGGGTGGTGAAGAGCATGGCCTTGTGGTCATCAGAGTTCTTGCAGAAACAGCTGGCACGTAGACCTGCACCCTTGAGTAAGAATCCAAGTTATGAGTAGAGTGAGGAAATGCAAAGGGATCAGGACCTGGGGCAGCCGCCACCCCAAGCCAAGGAGAGGCGCTATTCCTGAAACGTGGTAGAGGAAAGGGTCCCAGGAGAAGAGCCGTGGCTTCTCGCAGAAGAGTGTGGCAGTGTGGTGGAGCAGGGGGCTGAAGCAAGAATGCCCCAACCTCACGCTGCCCCCTCCCTCAGGATTCCAGCTGGGTTGGAGATTTTCTAGTTCAACCTGCTGGAGCACAAAGCAGAATGGAAAAGAGCAGAGAGGTTACAAAGGGTAGGGACAATAGAAAGACCCACTACTGCTAAGAGTCCTTGAAAAACTGTCAGGGATAGTAGAGCATCCTTCTCATCTGGCAGGGAGGGACACTGGCACAAACTCAACAAGGAACATCACCAGAGAGAGCAGATGGACCATTCACTGTTCATTTTAGGCTCTGGTTGGCATCTCCATTGGTTCATTTGTTCATTCATTCATTCGTTCATCCATGTAGTATTTAACTCACTAACAACACAGCAGTTTCTACATCACAGATGGCATGTTTGGCAAAAACCTGAAGACAATTTTATTTTTCACCATTCCATGATGCTTCATTCAGAGTTTCAGTTCTAAGTAGTTATAATCACTGACATTCAGCTCCTACGGTTTGGTAAGGATTGTCCAAAGGGCTCACCTTCAACATCTCACTTACTCCTCAGAAGAACTCTCAGAGGGAGGGGTGATTGTTACTATCTCCACTTACAAACAGGAAACCCAGGCTTAGAGAGATTAACTGACTTGTCCCAAATTACCAAGCTGTTCAGGGCTGGTACTGCCCTTAGCATCCAGTCTTTCTGACCTGGGTGCTTAATCTCTGAGCTGGGTTGCAGAAGTTCAAATCAGCAGCCATACTAGGTCAGACAGAGCCCAAAGAGCTATTTTATTTTATTTTTAGTTAGCTAACATGGAAAACGTGACAGATTTCACCACTCAAAATAAAGACGGAAATTTTTGAAGGAAAATGGACTTACTTTGAGACCATAATACTAGGTGAAATAAATCAGACACACAAACTTAACTAACTTTAAAAGTGAAGTAAAATGACGGATAATAGGAAACAGGGAGATATAACTTTTGCAAATGGGAAGTGAGCCAAGAGATGGAAAGAGTAGGAGAGAGGAGAGGATGCAAGAAGCATTAAGATGTGTCATGCACATGTACCAACTCCCCACGGCGGATGAAACATGTGCTGCAAACATGTACTAATAAACACTTTTTTGAAAACCTTTTTAAAGTCCAACTTTTCTTATTTTTGTTTTCAAGGTATCCGATGACTTGGCCCCAGGAGGCCTGTGTTTTTTCCTGTTGATTGGTCTGCTTACGCCACTGCCTACCTATGCTATTCACTCAGGGACATCTTCCTCCTGTCTCCATAGCAGTCATGTTTGTGACCTTGGCTGCATCGTCTCTATCAAGGTCAGATACAGTGGCATTACACAGCCTGAGTACCGCCGGATGCATGCTGGGACTGTTACCCAGAGGCAGCCACGTCTCGTCTCCAGTTGGCTGAATCCACCGGAAGCCCACAAACACAAAGGGGTCAGAAAGGAAAACAGCTCATCACACATCTTTGCTCTGCTCCTCATGCTGGGCCACGGTGGCAGAGTATAAAAGACTGCCCACAATGCCAGGCAAATGGCCCAGGAAAAGATCTGGCTCTTCATGCAACCCATGGCAACCCCAGTGAAGGCAGATAAAACACTTTAAATAATATCACCTTTTATCTTCGCTTTGTGGGCTAAGGGAATAAAACACAGTTGCCAAACACAAATTAATGTGTAATTATTTTCCTTGCCTGAATCATTTTCTTTCATGTGTCAGAGCATGCTGAGCAAATAGCACCACACCTTGGACTTTAATTGTGGTAATCAGGGCCCTGAGCCACAAGAAAATCTTTTCTAATACCTCCCTCAGCACTCACTGACTTTCAACTTGAAGCAACTGATCCCCTACCCTGCCGTCTTCTCTTCTTTTTTACGGGAAAGAAATATGTGCTTGGGGAGGTCCCAAGGCAGTTACAACCAGTATCAGGCCTACCGACTCTCCCGAACATAAACACAACTACTTTAGATAGGTGACTTCACGTACTAATAGCTGTTCTTTTTCCTGACTCACTTACTGACCAATTATTTGCTTATCAAAATTAAGCAACCTATCTTCGGATTAATACTGTAGCGAGATGCATGTTACAATATTTATCTGCTAAGATGGTTTTGAAGTTTGGATCCTATGACAACAGGAAGGGAAGAGAGGAGGGAAAGTTTAGGGAGGAACTCTCCCCAAAGGAATGCCCACAACCCCTTCCACACTCTAATCCCATGTTGTAAGTTATTCCGAGCTGTGCCTTCTGCCTTGGCAGACATCGGGTGACACTCTCAGGTAAGCAGTGATCGTTTATACCACAGAAATCACCTCTTCCCACGTGTCATCAGTGATGATAACAGAGACATTTATGGGTAAGTCAAGCACTGCCAAGTTTCTCCATTTGCGCACTTTCCTCACCTGCACGTGACATCATCACTGAAGAGGAACCATATCAGTTTTGAGAGTCTCTTGGGGTCCTTGGGGACCAGGGAGGGTTGTAGGGTTAATATCTTTGGGTTTAATTCAGTGATACATGAATGTGAGGCAGTTCTGAACATGAGGCAGAAGGAATCCTTGACGCTACCGTCGTTTTTATCCTGTCTCCTCTAATTCTTTGTTAGGATGTGTCCAGGCCATTAAGTAACTATTATCAGAACTGGTACCTCTGTCTATCTCCATGGTCTCCTTTTGAGAGTAGGGGTTCAGCCACTTTCTTTTTGAATCTCCAGTTCTTGGAGTAGGCACTCAAAAGTTGTTGGATCAATGAAGGCATGCACACATGTGACTGAAAGAAGGAAACAGCAGGTCTGACCTGGCCATCTTCTGTTTGGATATATGTGGTACATCGAGAAATAAAATATTCATAAATGAACATATTAAGAAAATTTCTCCAGAGATGATAGGGGTAATTCTTTCTCCAACCAGATATGCAGGCATGCATTGACTGATTCAACAATTGCTGAGTGGCCCTCCAAGGAAGGAAGGAAGGAAGGAAGGAACAAAGGAAGGAAGGAAGGAAGAAAAAAAGGAAGGAAAAAAGATGGAAAGAAGTAAAAACAAACAAACAAACAAACAAACAAAACCCCTCAATCCCTGCTCTCAATCAGAGACCAGAAGGGGTAGACTAGAGTGGAAAGTTTCAGATCCTTGGCCTTAAGGGTAGTATACCTGGCTCCCATGGCACTGAGAAGGAACGCCTATCTCCTGGCCTGTTGCTTTGTGCCTAATGCCTGGTTCTCAAATAGTGTCTTGACATATTTTCATGTACCCAGGAAAACAACAGAGATGATGTTGGAATCTCACTTGTTCACCAGTAATATGAAGAGCTGTATGCTAAACTGCCTGACAGTGTTCAAAAACTGTAAGACTATTTCTCCCATTCACAATAAAATTAGCAGAGGTAGGAGACTCCAGAAGGGTTTTACATGTTGTTAATATTTTCCCCACCACTGATTTAAGTCCATACAATTTGCACAACAATAAACTAAGCTTTGGTTTGCAGTATTCACCAATTGCCATAGTGTAAATAGCCAAATAGCTGATTCAATGCCACTAATACTACATCACTGAGAGGCATAGTTAATACACCATTACATGGAATTTCCACCCTACAGATGCAATGGGTATGAATAATCTTAGGAGCATTAGATAATAGTAAAATGTAATAAAATAATTAGGAAGTGATGAGTTTTGAGTGTTTATGACCTTTGTTTTTAATATAATTTACTTAATTATAAGTTTTTATAATTTAATCTTTAATAATTGCTGTATTTAACAACAAGCTTGCAAAATTCCTGACAATTTAATAATTAACTCTTGCAAGCTGGTAAGGGCAGGTTCCAGCACATTCCTGTGCCAAACCCCGCAGGAGAGGTCAGAGAGGGCTTCTCAGAGCAGGAGATTACTGATCCAAAAGAGCAAGCCCATCGTGGTGTTGGGAGAAGAATGGGCTTTAAAATTCAAATTTTATGCATTCAAATTCCAGCTCTGCAGCGTCCTGGTTCTGTAACCTTATTAGTAGTTATACTGCCATTCTATACCTCAGTTTCCTTTCCTTAAAATGAGTATAAGAATGCCAAAATCACATATTGGGAGGGAATGTTAGGTCAGCACAAATTTACTTATTGTTTTGTGAAAGACATGCGTGATATCTCCAAGGTGCCTAACCCTAATGCAAGGCTGTTGGAATCCAGAGAACCATGAGGGAACTCAGTAGTCAGACAGATGTGCTAATTGTCCCCTAGAGAATCCTTCCTGCATGTGTAAGTGAGAAGAGAAGAGGAGGGATTGGCCTTGAAGGTCATGCTCTAAAATTTCACCTTGATCATGGGGGCTGGTCCCTAACCTGTAGCTGGGGACCTTTCTGGGCTTGAATCTCCAAGAAAGCTTGGTAAGCCCACCCAGGATAATGGTGACCATGAAAAAGGATACCACTGGAAAAGCATTTAGCTCAGAGCCTGGCAAACAGCACAAATGAAAGTCATCATTTTTATTATTTACCCTACTCTACTCTGTGCCTGGCAATGACCGGAGATCAACAAAAGCTTGTTCTACTGGGCTGCCCCAGACTGGAGGGAAGACACGCTCCTACTCTGTCCTGTCCAATCCACAGTTGCATGGCCCTTGTGCACATCTCAGGTGGCTGCCAAGCAGACCCGGAAAGGTGGCTGGGAGGGAATGTCAGGCCAGCACCAATTTACCTGCTCTAGTAAAAGTGTAGCTGTAGCACTTTCCCCAGGTCCAGATCTGGGGGTGCATGAGGTCAGCACTGCGGAGCATGCTCACTTAGTCCTTCAATGCAGCTGCTGCAGTGTCCCCAGGTTGTCCTCTAGCTCTTTGGGGGCCTCCAGACGCTGTGCAGCTCCATCCCAGCTGCCCTGCCTTGCCCTTGAATAACCATTCCTTCCTAGGCTGGGCAGGCATGGATTTAGCCTAAATTAACACAAGCCAAGGGCCTTGGAGAGGCAGCATGATTCTCTGAATAACTGAGAACCCCGAGAGCTGTTGCTAAGGAATCCACCAGGCCATTTGCTTATTCGTTTTACGTGAAATGACTAGTTTGACTGTGCACAGAAAGCTATTCAGAACTCTGCCATTTACCTGACCTGAACAGGCCCAGCCAAGAACCTGCTATTGGTTTTTCAATCAAACACCTACTGTATGCCAGAATCTTTCACAAGGCTGCTACCCACAGTGGTGAGAGATGTCTAGGAGCAACCTTGATTCACCAGGGAGAAATTTAGCATTTAGGAAACATCTGTTGGGTTATTGTCTCACTAGAGGCACTTAGGGTAAATCCATAAGGTCGGCATTCTTAGGGCTAGTTTAGAGACAAGGAAAATGAGGCACAGAGAAGTTAAGTGAATGATAACAGTGATTATATTTTGAAGTTGTTTTATCTCCTCCTGCTTTGCATGACAAATGCATGAAGTCCTATCAGGTTATGAAGAACAAGGGTTCGGCCCTGGGTTTCTCCAAAACTCATACTTTTAGCTATGACTCACGCAGGGCCTTAGCTTAGAAAGTAGAGTGTGGGTTGGAAGCCAGTTCAGTGTTTTTTTTGTTTTTTGTTTTTTTTAATCAAGAACTGAGTTCGCCACTGCCCACTACCACCACTGTTTTCTCGCACTCGGCATCTCAATTTCACCCTCTGCAGGTGCAATGGCCACACGTGGGGTTAAGATCCAAGCACCAGCGCCAAGCATGGTGTGGATTCCAGTTCATCTGCTGTGCACCAGTTCTCATGTATTTCTAGCTTTCAACCTGAAATCAAAGTGAAACCCAAGCCTGTCCTTTTTCCCTCGAGCATCTTCTGCCCTTCCAATGGGACGAAGCCCTCCCTGAGTAAGGACAGCTCACTGCCCTTAGGGCTGGGGAGGAAGGTGCATTGTGCATGTCACAGTAGATGTGCGTGCCCTGTCCCTTTCCCCATCAGCTGGGTTGGGCGGGGGGAGGCCACATCCCCACAAGGCCACCAGTACTGCTATTTGTCACTGCAGCCGCTGCTTGGCATCTGGGCCACACTTCACAGAACCGGCGCCTTGTTAAGGAGCTCCTCATTCTCTTTGCTCTGCTCTGCTTTACTTCTTTCCTTTTCATGGCAGAAGCAAACTCATATCAACAGAAGGGAGCTCCTCCAGCCTGCTCACAGAAACAGAGGCAGGGGACAGTGAGAGGGACCACAGGGACTGCTCAGAGAGGCAAGGGACCCTGAGGACTGAGTGTGCTGTGTGACCTAAGCACTCCTCGCTGAGAGACTCACTATTATTTTCAACTTACCTCTGTGGAATATGGGGAAAACATGGCTAGGAATGCCTGGAGGACTGCAGTTCAAAGGGTTTGTCTCCAAGGAAGGAGCGCACTGACCCAGAGTCTTTGAGAATCTCATCCCGGCTATCTGACCCTGAACAGGTGACTTAGCCACCATGAACTCTTACAGTTTCCCCTGATAAATGGGAAGACACAAACAAAGGCTGGTTAAATTCATCCTGAGCCTCTCAGGACTCTGAGGTACAAACACATATGCCCATATCCCAGATGAGAAAACTGAGGCACAGAGCCATTAAATCACATACTAAATTCTACAACTAGAAAGTGGAATCCTACCCTACAACATGGAATAATCCTCTTTATTGCATCAGAGATTGTGTTGTTCACAGGATTTTTCTGGATTGTCTTGTATTCAAGTCTTATCTCAACACAGGAGTAGGGGCCTGCTGTCCACTAATTGTCACCTTCTCACCTGTTACAGTGTCACTGCTGATACATCAGTCAGCTTCAGACACCCTGCTTACCTGAGCCTGCCTTCTCCTAGAATCTAACTGCAGCCTGTCAAATCTTTGTGTTATGCTGCTCTGGCCAATTAGTTCACCACAAAATACCCTTCACTATTTCTGATGCTATTTATGACTCAGCATCCTTTACAGAAACAGCATCTCAGGGCTTCCTGTGATCACTAGCTCCGCCTTCCCTACAGGCGGCTTCCTACATCAGTTAAAAGTTCACCTGACATTGAATCACCACTTTGGCTCTGAGGTTACTGTCTATACCGACATTTTGTCAATGTAGTCTGAAGGTTCCTATGCATCTTTATTTATTGATAAGTATCCTATTCTTTTAGTATTAATTAGTACAAACCCAGACCCTCCAGTTCAAAATACTCATTTCCTTCTCCACCTATCCCTTGGCTTACTCTGGATCTGGTAACTGGACAGGCCCTGGGGCTTCTCAGTATTAATCCTTGTCCTCCCATAATCTTTGAGGAAGGAGGCTGGAGAGAGGGCTGGCCCTTTTACATGAGGACTTTCGAGGAAACTTACTCCATTGTCGGGGTATCCTTTATCTCAAATATTTAGCACCAGAAGGGTTTCAGACTTTGCATTTTTTTCATATTTTGAAATAGCAGCATAATGATATATGTTAGAACATAAGACTAAAAGTAAGACTCATCCCTTTCATGTATACTTTATACTCATACCTTGAAGCTAATGTTATGCAATATTTTTAATAATTATAACCATGAACCAAAGCTTCATGTATGAAATTTTCTACCTGTGGTACCATCTCACTGCTCAAAAATTTTTGTTTTTGAAACACATTGGATTTTAGATTTTCATTAGGGATCCTCAAACTTTATAAGTTTTTGTTTTGATTTTTGGTCCCAAAGTGGAAATAGTTTTATGAATTTTTATAACTGTACATCTACTCTATAAAAACCATGTGTATAGTGCAGAAAAATCCTGAAGAGTAAAGTTAAAGACCATCCCAATCCCACCAGTCTGAAGTAATCATTGTTTACCTTGTGTGTGTGTATATCCTTCCCATGGATTAGCATCTGTATACGCTGTATTTTTGTGCCAATGAAAACAAACTTGAAGCTTTTGAATGGTTATTTTTTTCTGTAATATTATCTTGTGGCTATTTTCCCATGTCAACAAATATAGTCTTACATGCTGGTTTGTAATAACCACACAATATTTCATTGTATGTATGTGTCATAATTTGTTTAACCATGCTCCCATTGTTGGTCATTGAAAACATTTCTAATTCTTTATTTTTTCAAACAGCACGGTGGTTAGCATCCATATGGCTGAGTTCTTGAGCGTTCTTAGTTGCTATTTTAAAAAATAAACCCCCAGGGGTATAGCACAGCTGAATTTAAAGGATGCAAGCTGTGAAAAGCCAGACTTCTTCCCAAGTCTGCTCCTGGGACACAGAACGGCAAAGGTCTTCAGGAAGAGCTCACGGAACACAGGATCCACAAGCCAGCTGCGTCCCGAGATGCAGAGGAGCTCTGAACAATCATTTCACTAGTGAGCATTTATTTCTCCTGTGAAGAGGCAGCGTTACATCTCAGTGGAACTCCGTCCCTTCCTCTATTTAATGTTCGTATCACGCATATTGACACCCACAGCCCAGAGGCCACCCAGGCTTGCCACAGCTCTTGAGATCATACTTCATCAATGACCCCATCATCATGCCATTATGAGCTTCGCTTCCACGGATTTATTCTCACATCCCAACTGCTGGTCCTGCTACTCAACACTCTTCTCCCAGTTCATGCTAAACACACACCAGCCAGTTTCCACAGCAAAGTACTGCACATCCTGTATTTTCTGTCTCCCTGCAGAATTTTCCAGAGGCTCCTCCACATTCACTCACTAGTCATCTTCACACCTCAGGTTGTCTCTGCTTCTAAAGTCTGATCCCCCTGAAGTCTTTTTCTCTGGTACATTATGCACAGTACCAGTTTATTCCTCTCTTTTCTCTTTGTTTCCCTCAAAAAATATCAAATTTGTTACCTAAACATTCCCTTACAACCTCACGCTCTGCCCTAACCCAGGCACCAAGGCACTTCCTTCCAATATGCAGTTCTCTCCAAAGTAACTTCGTTGAATAAATTTTTGTACATCAGTAAGTGCCTATCTGGCAAGTGCAAGATCATAAGTTCATTATGGTACTAACATTTGTTTTTCTACATCTGTCTTTTATGTTTCTTTTATTATATATAAAGAATCTATGATACTCTACCACGTTAAAATATTTAGTTCAATTTGTTCCTAAATCTAATGTATGTCTTTAAGAATTATGATAGTTTTCTGTTACTCAAACTTCTGTCTTTCCTAACTAATAACATAGATACCATTTGTGGGCCCTCATTTAGGATCTGAACACACACACACAATAAAAGAAAGTGAAGCAAAATAAAATCTGTGGAGTTTTAGCTCTTCTCTCAACACTGCTTTGCATTATAATTATATCTAAATATGCACCTTCATCCTTCTTAGCATTATAAATTTCTTTAAGACGACTTAATACTTCTCATCTCCGTCTCCCCACCCCCCACTGTGATGCCTATTATGGTGCTGTAAGCAGTAACTCACTACATGTTTAATTTGTTGTGATGTAGTTGAGTCCTTAGGGTGTCCACAGAACTTCTCTGGTGCGTCCACATGAGCAGCAGAACTGTTAACACACTGCTAACACACGCACAAAGTGACATAGACACTGTAAGCAATGATCTGTGTAAATATTTGCTTTTTCTTCCATCTCAGAAGTTAACGGCACTCTGATGCTATCAGATAATACAGCCCTAACTCTGAAGACCAATGAGTCTGAAAATTCCAAGCAAGGGTTTCTTCCCAGGTGAACCCTGTGTTCGCTTCCCATTACTATAACAAATACCCAAGATAACCAACTTAGAAGGACAGAAACGATTGCATTGTCTTAGTTTTGGAGGTTCCAGGATCTGACTATCAATAGGTCTCATTGCTTTGGGCCCAGTGACAAGCCAGATTGTAATGGTAGTAACGCAGTGCTGTTTGCCTCATGACTGGGAAAGTAAAGAAGAAGGATCTGAGGTCCCAATACGTCCTTCAAAGAAGAGTCCCAGTGACTGGATGGTCTCTCACTGGGCTGCACCTCTCAGAGGTTTCATGGCCTCCTAAACGTCTCACAGTTTCACGGCACCCAGCCAGGAACTAAGCATTTAGCATAAGGACTTTCAGGGAAGCTGAGTCTTTCCAGTTCCTCTCAGACCACTTGATTTCCTGTGTGTAAATAAAATTTAATTTGTACTCATAGCTGGGAGGGGGTCCCAGGCTGCATAGTCTAATGCTGCCTAGAAGGCAAAAACTGTAAGCATAACTGGAGTTCTTTTCTTTTGGGTTAATGAAGGCCAAACTATTTCAGCCGTTTCCCCAAAATCCCGCCATATTTTATTTTCCCCACAAACCTGCATTTGAGGAGAGAAAAACCTATATAAAATCTTACATATGATTTTCTGTAAGATGAGATATTTGTTTTGCCTAAAAAACAATTTTAACCTACCAAAGATTAAACACTTTTCTTGTGATACAAATACTACATTTCCTCCAGATGTCCAACTTGGCAGGTCCTATCTGATGCTTGGAAATGGATTATCTCTTTCTTGTCCACAATGAGGAAGGAGACTATTGTTCATTTCAAACATCAGGAAACTATTACTCATAAAGGGAAAGTAGCCTGGCTTCTTGGGACCAATTACTAGTACAAGACAGGACTGTCCATGCTTGCTAATATAGACTTGTGGTCATTCTGTGGTTGGTGCCCCTTGTGTACCTTGCCTCGCTGGACCAAAATTATTAACTGCACCAGGAATATGACTATGTGACAAAATGCTGTGCCTCTCTTACAGTGTAAGACCAAGTTGAGTGGACTGTCAGATTCTTAAAGCTCGTCCTGAAATCTGTCCTCTCTTTGTGTCACAAGCTGAGTTTTCAGTTTCTTACCAGAGAAAACTCAATTCAAATTCTGGGCATTTACACTCAACAATATCTACAATTGAACCCAATTTCCCTCTCACACATTTTCTCTTAATCTGCTTTCATTTCAGTCAAACTGATATGTGGAGGAGTCCCTGGGTTTATGGTGCACCTTCTCACCCCAGTACTTTTTGCACATTCTGTTCCCTTGGCTTGATCTGCTTTTCCCTCCTTTACTCTCTGCCTTCGCTCCTCTCACCTGCTGACTTCTCATTTGAGAAACAAAGGTGTAACCAGATTCTCATGTCCTGTTCCTGGGGACAGGGCTGAATTTAGTAGTTTTTCCATTAAGTAGTCAAAAAGCAAACCTAAAACAATATTCTATTCTCTTCCACCTTTTCTGTACATATAATAATATAGTATGGCCACTAACATGTCAGTCATATACACTCTGAAAATACCCTTTTATTGTAGTCTTAATAATCCTGTCAATAAATATCACCTTTAAAAACAAAGCACATTGGAGAATGTGACAGAAGTGTGTACTCCCTGCTCTACACACCTGCCCCAGCTATTCCTACCTGGATATTGTCACTTCCTCTGAGCAGTTTACTCTTCCCAGCAGCCTCCTTGTATTCTTATAGCCCTTGGACTCTCTCTTTTTCAGTGATGGCTGTGCCGCAGTATAATCCTGCTTTGTTGGTCCGTCTTTTCAGCCAGATCGGGAACTCACGAAAGACAGGGGTTATAAATACGGATTGAACGTCCCTAACCCAAACATCCAAAATCCAAACTGCTCCAAAATCCTAAACTTCTTAAGCACTAAAGTGAGACTATGAGTGGAAAATTCCACACCTAACTTCATATGATGGGTCACAGTTAAAACATTGGCTTGCTAAACTGCCGTGTAAAATTACCTTCAAGCTATGGGTATGAGGTGTCTATGAAACATAAATGAATTTCATGTTTAGACTTGGATCTCAGCCCTAAAATATCTCCTAATATGTGTGATAATATTTCAAAATTTTATAAATCTCAAATCAGAAATATCTCTGTTGTCTAGCATTTTCAGCAAAGGATACTCAACCTGTTTTCATCTCTGTAATTCCAGGCACTGGCATAGTAAGGCCTCACATATGCAAAGGTCAGGGGACATGTAAGGCTGACCCTTAGCATCCAACCTTCCCAATTGCTCAGCTTTCACTTCTCTTCTTCTCTGATGGACAGTGGCTGCTACTGCAGCTGCTCTGCAGTCCCATGCAGGCCAAAGGTCACCGCTCAGGTCTCTGTGCGACATGCATCAGCCCTGCCAGAACAAATAATGTGCAAGCAAATAGCCTGTGTAACGTACACACCGCTCCCCTGTGAAACCTGATCATTCCACCCCACTGCCGTGACTGACTCACGTATCACTTCACATCTTGAGAAGAGGCGTCTTGATTGGTCAGCAGCCTTGTTTGCTTGAGTCTTGCCTGTCTCCAGGGTGGGCCTGATGTAGGACAGCCAGAAAGGAGCTCTTTTCACCCAAATAGGCTGTCGAATTACTGATGACTTCAGATGCCAAGAGGCTTTGATCAGGATTTCTGCACTGGGCCTCATGTAACCCCCAACACTTCAACCAGACTGCTTTTCATTAGTATGTGAGTTCAGCAGGAGCTGCTCTGGAATTTATTTTTTAAAGGTTACTTAACTTGGTAATGGCTTGCACAGAAAGAGATGGTTCATTTAGTTCTGCTTCTTGTCCAGTTTTCTAAGCAAGGAAGTAAGCCTGCACTATGGGGTGGATGTTGATGTATTTCATGTTCTCTGGGTACTACTGCAGTGGACCATGTTGTCCTCACCTGTTTTGCATCCATTAAGAAACCCATACAGGGCTTTGGTTGTCAAAGTTTGATTGGGTGCTAGGCTTGAAGTTGACGAGGTAAGAGCTAAACAAAACCAACCCATACTCCTAACAAGCCAATCCGTGACAAGAAGATATGAAAATATAACAAATGCTAGATATTGTAATTGCCTTTAATAAAGTGTAGTGGGCAATCTATCAAGCACAGAGCTGGTCCTTGCATAATAGGGACCACTCTGCAAAGGGATGCTTGCCTCTCCCACCAAAGAAACAAATAATGACAACAAAATCCTAGGATGAGTTAATGAGCTGGTTCCAGGTCACCTCCTGGAAGAAAGAATAGGAACTTCTGGAAGTGAGGATGAATTTTTAGAGGATATGCCAAGATTGCAGATGTTTCTGGAAAGGGATGGACCATTAGATATAGTGCATGATTTAGACAGTTACACTATCTGGTCTTCATTCTCACCAATGGTAAACTAAAAGAAAAGAGATTATTAAAGGGATCTGAATAATTCCCAATTTAGTGATTCTAAGCTCTATTTCAATCTGTGATGATTAGTGAAAAGGGCCTTGCTCATGCTCTTAGGAATACAAGTATAGGGAGTTAAAGAGTGTCTTAGTCTGTTTTCTGTTGCTATAACAGAATACCTGGGACTAGATGAAGAAAAGAAGTTTACTTTTAGCTAGCTGTTGGAAAATCCAAGGGTATGACACCTGCATGTGTTTAGCTTCTTGTACACTTTCATCTCATAGTAGAAAGTGGAAGGGTAAATGAGTAATGCATAAGGAATAAAAAGAAACATCTTTTCTTGATTCTGAGAGAACCAGAACTCACAAGAGAACATGAGGGCTCTGTGCCCAGAACCCAAACATCTCTCAGTAAGCCCCATCTCCCAATACTGCTACATTGAAGACGAGCCTCAACATGAGTGTTTGTGGCAACAGACTATATTAGAGCTGTGCCAAATGGTGACCCATCCCACAAAAGATGTGTATCTATCCTAATCTGTAAGTATGACTTTATTTAGAGCAAAGCTATTTGCAGATAAAATTAAGCTGAGAAGTTTGAAACAAAGAGATCTTCCTGGATTATTCAATCATAAACCCAATAAAAAGTGTCCTTTTAAGATAGAGGGGGAAAACTGACCCAGAATGAAGAAGAAGAAACAAAGTGACCAAGAAAGCAGAGGTCAGAGTGATGTGGCCTTAAGCCAAGGAATGTTGGCAGCCAACAGAAGCTGCAAGAGGCAAGGATATAGATGTTCTCTTAGAACCTCTGGAGAGTACTCCTCTGCTAACACCTTGGTTTTGGACTTCTGATCTCTAAGACAAATTTGTGTAGTTTTATAGCCATCAAAATATGGTGATTTATTATGTTGGCCAATGGAAGCTACTGAATCATTCTGAGTCCCATCACAATCTTCACAAGAGAAGTAAACCATTTCTATTGGGTTTCTATGAGCTTCATCCAAGTCTCAAGTTTAAACCCCATAGATATTGTAGGAAAAGTAAGAAAGAATCTTGACTATTAGGCTGACTGCTCCTTGATGGCTGCATCCATGTCTTTCTTTACTTGTTGTTATAACTCCAAGGACAGCTGAAGAACTTAGCACAAAGTGTCCCAGGAATTTTTTTTTTTGCATAGGATTAGGCTCTATACAGATGGCTTGGCATCATGACAGGGAGAAGAGAAAGGAGAGAGCCAAATAGGAAGTCACAGGACACTGTGAAAGCATTAGGTCTTAGATATCTAACCCTAAGAACCTTAAGCTTTAGCTGGAGAATTTTTATCCATGTGATGTGTCAGGCATCTGAATATAAGTCCTTTGGAGGGGAAAAAGAGTTGCATTGCCAAATAAGTTTGACAGTTGTTCATTGCAGTAGATAATGTCTTAGATCCCTTCCAGCTCTGACAGTTGTCAAATTAACACCTGATCTCATGAGTATAAGCCAGAGATTTCCCTGAGGAAAAGTTCATGGCAATTTGTTATTTGTATTCTCTTGCCAACTCTCAAGTAATCCCAAATAAACGATAAAAAGTAAACATATTTTCTTTTCAACCTGCTCTTGAGCTTCTGAGCCTGCAGTCTATGCGCTCAGAGAAGGAAAGGAACAGCTTTAGAGACTGACCCCTGCTGATCTGCTCCACTTCAGTTCAAATGCAGTGGCAGCAGTTAGAAATGAGCTGTGATTGCAATCCACGGCCATCGTCACATTAGGGTCGTCTTCTCTTAATACAGTGGACAGAAAGGAAAAATCTCTACCCACCCTTCTGTGATGGAATAGACAGGGGGAAAAATGCTCCTAACATGGATACTAGAATCTTTTGTTTGTATTTGTGGGAAGAAATTGGGATATTGAAAACCAGATTAGGAGCTGATGCAAAGTTCCAGGTGCACGTGTGTGTGTTGGTGTGGGAAAGTCAGGGAGTTTTTCTGCAGAAAAGAATCTGTTGAACCAAGTCAGTGAGGGGAAGGAGAGAAGGAAGAAGAAAGAGCCAAGGAGGAAAGTGCAATCCAAAAATATTCACAGGTCAGAGACTCACCGGGTTGAATGGTCACAAAATAACCCCCAGGAAATACGTAAACTAGCAAATGACACTAAGAGCATATGTCACTTGAATTTGAGCATCCTTGATCTGAAAACTCTCCACCCAAAAATACTTTGAAATCCAAAGCTTTAAATAATGTTAAGGTTATGGATTTTAGAATATCTTGGATTCATAATTTCCAGAGTAGAAATATTTAATCAAGAGATTCTATGCAAATATTTCAAATTCTAAAAACCTCCAAAATCTGAAATACCTTTGGTCCCAAGAATTTTGGATAAAGAACATACAGACGTTTTCATATATTCCACTTTTTTACCATTTTGCAAAGATTTCTGCACGCACGTGCACGTGTGTGTGTGTGTGTGTGTGTGTGTGCGCACGCGCGCGCGTGTGTGTGCTCAAAAGTGCTCAGCTTCTAAGGACATAGTGAAGAACAGTGACAGAGCCAAAGGAGGTGCAATCCAAGGAAAGAAGTATCTAAACAGCACTGGAGGAGATGGAGAATGGAGAGATAAAGCTGTGGAATTCTAAAGGCCTATCAGGATGAAATATACCTAGTTTTCAGAGCAAGGAGGCCTGGCTGACTTCTGTGTTACCTCTTCTCTAAATGTTTCATTATCCCACACAGCACAGGAATGAGCTTCAGTGACCTGGTAGCAAATACACTGGAGGACTGGTCTTGAAGCTGTATTTTAGGAGAAGCCCATTACTTTTCCTTAGTTTGTGAACCTATTTGGGGCACCCAAGAGGGGTTGACAGGTGTGAGGAGGACAATCACTCCTCAGCCTCTCAACTCAGTACTTTTACTTCTGGTTTGTAATGCCCTCAGACCTGGGCAGGGCAGTCCCTGTTCCAAGTCTTAAATTTCTCTTTACAGGAACCTATATGTCAAAACCACACAAAATACACATTTATGAACTATCGCATGAGTGTTTCCTTCACTACAGGCAGGTACCCAGCATGTTTATAATCTTAAATATCTGCAGCATCGCTAGCACTGCATGGGGCCTTGGGCAGGTTTCTTTGCACCTCCTGCCTTCTGTTTCAAAACAAAAGTTGGAGCAGTTCAAATGCTTTGGATTTGTGCATTGTGCTATCATTGGAGCTGTGCTGCTTCGGGAAGCGGAGAGGATGTGAACCAGAGGTCTGGCTAAGAGGCAAAGCAATTAACTTGCTCAGTGTTTCTTTCCAGAGAGTATGAGCGCATTCTTTCACAAAAATGCATTTTCCCACGTTACTACCTCTCTCTGCTTTCCAGATCAGTGTTCAAGATGAACTCCTCAGTTGTATGTGGAGGGTGAGTTGCACTTTGCAATGTTAGGTGAACCAATTTGCACTCTAATATGTACATATGTAGATCTGAATGTACATATGTAGATCTGAATGCAGCATCCATAAAGTGTGATACTGACTGGATATTCACTGGACAGTGAAGTTATTTTTTGTTTCAATGGAAAACAAATCAATGTCAAAATATTTTAAATGCTTAAAAAGTTTTTTTTTCTGTTGCTATTGTTTGGGGTGTATGTACGTGTGCATGCAAGCATGCATGTGTGTGTCTGTGTGTGTATGTGTGTGTGCAGGGGTGGGTGTAGGTGTTTTAGTATTGAGGATTAAACCCAGGGCCTCACTCATGCAAAGCATGTACTTTGCCACTGCATGCAAATTCTGCACTCCCGGCCCTCAGATTCCACTTTTCATGGGAAGAAATTCTGACACATGTTATAATATTTGTGAACTTGAGGGCATTGTGTTAACTGAGATAAGCTAGTCATAAAAAGACAAATGTTGTATGAATTCACTTATGTAAGGTGTCTAGAATAACCAAATTTCATAGAAACATTATAGAATGGTGTTGCCAGGAGCTAGGGAAGGAGTGGGGAATTCGGGTTAATGGGTACAGTTTCAGTTTTGCATGATGAAGAGTTTTGAATGCATGTAAAGCCAATGGGCTGTACATTTTTAAAAAGGCCAGAATGATAATATGAATTTTATATAAATTTATATAGCCACAATTTAAAATACATGTATATGCTTATGATTAAATAAATTATATTTTAATTGTTTTAAAAATAATTTCCATTTTAGTTTTTGATATTCATGAACTATAATGTGACCTTTTAATGACATACTTTTAAATATTTCATTTTTTTATTATTTTAAATTTTACTTTAAAGAGGGTAAAATTAAACATAACAAAACAGAACAAAACAGATCACAAGATGTCATGGTTTATGTCAGTGGCCCCCAGGCCTCATGTATTTGCATTGTACATTTGTGACTGGTTCATTGTCTAGTGCTTGGATTGATGGTGTCAGTGCTACACCCTCCTAGGGGCTGGAGCCAGGATGTGATGTAATGGCAGGAAGAAGGTGTGTCTCTCTCTTTTGCCGGTTTCCACCTTGCTGTTTGCAGCCACCATGGACTGCGGCCCCACCATGCTACCCTGCCTTGGAGCCAACTGAGTATGGACTAAAACCTCCAAAAACTGTAAGAAATAAACTTTTCCTTTCCCAACTTTGGGCATCAGGTATTTTGTCTCAGCGATGAGTAAAAGTAACTAAGACAGAAGAAAACAATATAAGAGACACAGATTTCAAAACAAGACAACAGGAGATCTTCACTGTCTAGCGTATTGTCTTTGTTTTCTTCTAAATAGTTTCTCATATCTTCACATACAATGAATTCATACAAAACAAAATAGCATTCAAATGATCAGAACAGGATGATGAAGGCATTTTAGTTCTTCAAAACCAGACAATAAGGAAGTCTACAATGGCTGCCATAATGTCTCTCATTGTCTTCAAAATAGCTGTCCATACCTTCATGTATGTTGAAATTAAACAATACAAAATAGAGTAAAATCACTCTGAAAAAAGCATAAAAGTATTGCTGGACTTCACAGCATGATGCTACAGAATCAGCACTGGGTACCTTAGTGTCTCTTTTTCCTCAGAGTAGCTGTTCATTTCATCGTGCATTGCATTCTCAATTCTCATAAACTGTTTAGGAGAAATCCTACACATTTATGAGTCTCTACATGCATACCTATCCTTTCTGTATTACAAGGAAAAACAAAACAAAACTAAACAAATTCCTAGAAAAACACAAAACAAAAAGACAAATAAATAACAATAGCAAAAAGCCCAAAACACTGACAATATAGGCTTTCAAGGCAAGGTGGTATGAGCATAACAAGGATTGTTATTTTACATAATGATCATCAAGACTTCCTCAGATCACCATACAATAATATGCACAGTTGTTCCAATCACATGAATGTTAACTATTTTGTTCCAAGAACTTATAGAATTTGTATCGCAATCACTTAGCTATGCTAAGTGTGTTTATATAATTTTAGACATTTTTTCCTTTCTCTTTGTTTTTCTTTTTTCTCATTTTCCCTGAGATATTATTTTTCCCCTTTAAGCAGATACTTATCCTTTCACTGTAATTATTGAGTTTTTTGTATCTTATGTACTCTTATCATTACTTACACTAGGGAGACTATACGGTGTTTGATTTATTTCACTTAGGAGTATGATCTCAAGTTGCATCCATTTACTTATAAATATCTCAATGTGATCATTCTTTATAGTTGAGTAGTACTCCATTGTATAAAAATACCACATCTTTTTTATCCATTCCTCAGTTGATAGGCATTTAGGTTGTTTCCAGGATCTGGCTATTACAAATGTACTGCTATAAACATGGGTGCACATATATGACTGTGGTATGGTTTTCAGTTCTTCTGGGAATATTCCCAGAGTGGAATAGCTGGGTCAAAAGGGACTTCCAATCCCAGCTTTTTGAGGAATCTCCAGACTGACCTCCACAGTGGTTGCACCAGTCTACACTCTCACCAACAGTGCAGAAGAGTTCCTTTCTTTCCACAGCCTCTCCTGCATTTGTTATTGGTAGTTTCCTTTATCCTGGCCATTCTTTCTGGAGTGAGATGGAATCTAAGTGTGGCTTTAATTTGCATTTATCTAATGACTAATGATGCTGAAGATTTTTTCATGTATTTATTTGTCATTTGTATTTCATCATCTGAGAAGTGTATATTTATCTCAGATGTCCATTTTTGGATTGGGTTTTTGAATTTTGGGGGTCTGATTTTTAAAAAAATTTTTCATATGTTCTAGACAGAAGTCCTTTGTCTGATGGACAGTTCACTAAGATTTTTTCCCAATTTCTGGGTTTGTTTTCACTATACTGGAGATTTCTTTTGACATTCAAAAACTCTTTAATAGCACATGATCCCAGTTACTGATTCTGTGAAGTATTTTGCATGTGTTTTGATTCTTGTTCATGAATTCTCTACCTACTCCTATGTCTTCAAGATTTCTACCTACTTTGTCTTCCAACAGATTTAGTGTTTCTGTTTTAATATTTAGATCTTTTATCCATTTAGACTTTAGCTTAGTACATGGTGATAGGCGTGGGTCTAGTTTTAGTTTTCAGCATAAGGAGAGCCAATTTTTCTAGCACCATTTATTAAAGAGACTATCTTTCTTCCAGTGGACATGTTTGCACCTTTATCAAAGATAAGGTAGTTGAGTGTGTTTGTAGTTGTAGTTGTATCTTCTAATCTATTCCATTGATCTTCAGGTCTGTTTTTATTCCAGCACCATGCTGATTTTTTATTACACTAGCTTTGCAGGATAACTTCAAGTCAGGGTTTGTGATGCCTCCTGCCTTGCCTTTGTTGCTTAGAATTGCCTTTGCTATTCTAGGTCTCTTCTGGTCCCAGATGAATTTTACGAGTGATTTCTCTAGATCTGTGAGGTATGCTGATGGCATTTTGATTTGGATTGCATGAAATCTGTATAACAATTTTAGGAGAATGGCCATTTTCACAATATTTATTCTTCCTATCCATGAGCTAAGGATGTCTTTCCATTTTCTGAGGTCCTCTTTGATTTCTTTTTTCAGGGTATTATAATTTTCCCTGAATAGATCTTTTATTTCTTTCATTAGAGTGATTCCTAAGTATTTCATTTTTTTGGATGCTATGGTGAAGGGTGTGGCTCCCTTTATTTCTCTCAGTGATTTTGTTGTTAATGTAGCAGAATGCTATTGATTTCTGAGTTTTGACTTTGTATCCAGCTACGTTAGTAAATTTATTTATTATATCTAGGAGTCTTTCAATGAAGTTTGGGGGGATTTCTATGTAGAGTATCATGTCATCTGCAAATAATGATAATTTGACTTCTTTTCCTATCATTACTCCTTTTATTTCTCTCTCTTGTCTAATTGCTCTGGCTAGTATATTGAATAGGAGTGCTGATAATGGAAATCCTTGTCTTATTCCTGATTTTAGGGTAAAGGCTTTCATTTTTGTTCATTTAATATGATGATGGCTGTTGGTTTGTCATAGATGGCCTTTATCGTATTGAGGTAAAGACCACCTATTCCAATTTTCTGAAAGGTTTTTATCATGAATAAGTGTTGGACCTTATCAAAAGCTTTTTCTGCATCTATAGAGATGATCATGTGGTTCTTACTTTTGGCTCTATTGATATGGTGGATTACATTTATTGATTTGCATATGTTGAACCATCCCTGCATTTGTAGGTTGAATCCCACTTGGTCATGGTATATAAACTTCTTGATGATTTGCTGCATTCTGTTTGCCAATATTTTATTGAGAACTTTTGTATCTGTGTTTACTAGGGAGATTGGCCTTTTTTGGTTGAGTCTTTCTCAGGTTTTGGTATTAAAGTAATATTTGCTTCCAGGAATGAGTTAGGGAGAATTGCTTCCCTTTCAGTTTCATGGAAGAGTTTGTGGAGTGTCAAAAGTAAATCTTCTTTGAATTTCTTGTAGAATTCCATAGTGAATCCATCTAGACCTGAGCTCACGTTTGTTGGTAAGGATTTAATTACATTTTCAATTTTGTTAATTGAAATTGGGTTATGCAGCAGTTTTACATCTTCTTGATGCAGCTTTAGTAATTCATATCTTTCTGGGAATCTGTCCATTTCTTCTGTGTTATCAAGCCTATGAGAGGAGAAGTTTTCAAAATAGTTATTCATAATCTTCTGTGTTTCCACTGGATTAGTTAGCATGATTTCACTATTTTCCTTCCTTATTGCATGAATTTGAGTTTTTTCTTTCCTTTTTTAAATAAGGTTGGCTAGGGGTTTATCAATTTTATTTATTCTTTCAAAGAACTAACTCTTTCAGTCATTGATTCTTTGTATTATTTTCTTAGTCTCTATTGCATTGATTTCTGCTCTGATCTTTATAATGTCCTCCCTTCTTTTGGCTTTGGGCTTGACTTGCTCTTCTTTTTCTAGATGTTTGAGGTGTAGCATCAGGTTGTTTATTTGTGTTCATTCTGTTTTCCTAATGTGGGGATTCACCACAATAAATTTTCCTCTGAGGACTGCTTTCATTGTGTCTCACAGGTTCTGGTAAGATGTATTTGTATTTTCATTTCTTATAGATATTGTTTCATTTCTTCTTTCATTTCCTCTGTTACCCACAGATTGCTCAGGAGTGTATTATTCAATTTCTATGTGTTTGTGAGGTTTTTGCAGTTTCTTTTGTGATTAACTTCTAGTTTCATGGAGCTATGATCCAATAACATGTGTGGGATAATTTCAATTGTTTTGCATCTACTTAAGCATGTTCTGTGGGCTAGTATATGGTCTATTTTAGAGAACGTTCCATGTGCTGCTGAGAAAAATGTGTATTCTGATGTTGTTTGGTGGAACACTCTATACATCTACCAAGTCCACTTGTTCACAGGTGTGATTCAGTTCTGTTATTTCTTTGCTGATTTTCTGTCTGGTTGATCTGTCCCCTTGTGTCAATGTCATGTTAAGATCTCCTGTTATAATTGTGTTATTGCTTATTTGATTTTTCATTTCTGTTAATATTCGTTTTGTATAGCTCAGTGCTCCCAATTTTGGTGCATATATATTTAAGATTGTTATCTCTTCCTCTTAAATGTTTTCCCTAACTAGTATGTAGTGACCATCTTTATATTTTTGGATTATTTTTGGTTTGAAGTTCACATCATCTTCAAATAGAATAGCTACCCCTGCTCTTTTTGGGGATCCTGTTACATGGAGTATTATTTTCCTTTGACTTTCAGTCTATGAGTTTCCTTTTGGGTTAGATGGGTTTGCTGTATACAGCATATGGTTGGATGTTATTTCTTGATCCATTCCGGCAGTCTGTTTCTTTTAACTGGTGAATTGAGGCCATTTACATTAATGGTTATAACTGATATATATTGGTTTACTTTTGACATGTTAATCTTTCTGCTGTTCATTCTTTACCTTTCCACTCTGTTCAATTGTCTGCCTTGCTTAGTGTTTTTTTCCTGTGTCTATCTAGAATGTCTTTCAGTTTCTTTGTAGGATTGCTTTGGTGGTCATGAAGTTTTGCAGCTGTTCTTTGTCATGGAAGTATCTTATTTCTCCATCCATTTTGAAGGACAGTTTTGCAGGTTGCATCAGTCTGGGTTGGAAGTCATTTTCCTTTAGGATCTGAAATACTTCACTCCATGCTCTTCTTGACTTCATTGTTTGTGTTGAGAAGTCTGCTGTGATTCTCGTAGGTTTTCCTTTATAAGTGATCTGTCTCTTCTCTCTAGCAAATTTTAAGATTCTGTTCTTGTGTTAGATTTCTGGGATGTTGATTATTATATGTCTGGGTGTAGTTGTATATTGGTTATGGTTATATGGAATTCTATATGCTTCACTCATCTGTATGTCAGTTTCTGTTCTCATGTTTGGAAAATTTTCAGCTATTCCTACTCTAAATAGTCTCTTGTGTTGTCCCCTTCTTTTTCATTTATACCGATTAATATTATGTTGTTTTTCTTTGCATCATCTTGCAGCTGTTGAATCATTATTTCCTGATTCCTTGTTATTTTTATTTTTTTTATTTGTTTAAAATGAGAAAAGTCAGAAAAGACAACCAAAGAACAAAAGGCATTAACAACAACAACAAACTCAAAACAATATCAATATAGGTTTTCACAACAGAATGAAAGAAATTTAACAATGGTTGTTATATTGCATATTTTTCTTTTTCTTTTTCTTTTTTCAAAGAAATGAAAGAAAATTTAAAAAATAGAAAAGCAGAAAAGGGTAGAATAATATTGAATTCAAGGAATTCAATGGAAAAGAATAATTCTCATCATAGAATCACTAATTGATACATTACTTGTTGTCATCTCAAAAAATAGTTGGCAAAGTTACAAAATCAAAGCATAAATAGTGGCTAGACACTCAAACACTGACAGCGCAATTCCTTCTGTTCAATATTCCAACAGAAATTCAGTAATATGGTCAACTATCTTACACACTATACATTTTGTTATATTCTTTAGAGCACTTTCCTTCCCTTTCACTTTCACAATATCTATCATACTCTTTGGATCCCAGTATTGGGTCAGTTTTTGTTATTTTTTACACTAGAGAGATAATGTGATATTTACTCTTGTGAGTCCTGTTTACTTCACTAATAAGGATATTTTCAAATTGGCTCGATTTACCTATAAAGGCCACAAGATCATCATTTTTTATGGTGGAGTAGTATTCCATTATATAAAAATACCACTTTTTTTCATCCACTCTGCAGTTTATGGGCATTTTTGTTGTTTCCAAGATTTAGCTATCACAAATTGTGCTGCTATAAACATAGGTGCACATATTTCTCTGTGACATGTTGTTTTCAATTTTTCTGGGAAAATACCCAAGAGGGGAAGAGTTGGATTGAATGGAATTTCCAATCCTAGTTTTTTGAGTAATCTCCATACTGATTTCAACAGTGATTGTAGCAGTCTGCACTCCCACCAACAGTGTAGCAGTGTTCTTTTTTCCCCACATCCTCGCCAACATTTGTTATCAGTTGTTTTCTTGATGGCAGCCATTCTTTCTAGGGTGTGTTGAAATCTCAATGCTTTTTTTAATTTGAATTTCTCAAATGACCAATGATGGTGAACATTTCTTCATGTATTTATTTGCCATTTCTATATCTTCATCTGAGAAGTGTGTGTTCATCTCCAGTGCCCATTTTTGAAGAGGGTCTTTGAATTTGGAGGGCTTGATATTTTTCAGTTCTTTATATGTTTTGGATATAAGTCCTTTGTCTGAGGGATTGTTGGCTAATATTCTTTCCCATTCTGTGGGTTTTCTTTTTACTTTATTGGTGATTTCTTTGGAAGTGCAAAGGCTTTTTAGTAATATGAGACACCAGTTGTTGAGTCTTTGAAGTATTTCCCATGCACTTTGCATTTTATTCATGAATTCACTCCCTAACCCTATGTCTCCAATGTTTTTACCTAATTTGTCTTCTAGTAGATTTAGTGTTTCTGTTTTAATATTTACATCTTTGATCCGTTTTGACTTTAGTTTAGTGTATGGTGATAGGCATGGGCCTATTTTCAGTTTTCGGTATGTGGAAAGCCAATTTTTCCAACACCATTTGTTAAAGAGGCTATCTTTTTTCCAGTGAACACGTTTAGCCCCTTTGTCAAATACAAGGTGGCTGAGTGTCTTTGTAGTAGTGTTTGCACCTTCTGATCTGTTCCACTGATACGCAGGTCTATTTTTTGTCAGTACCATGCTGATTTTATCACTGTGGCTTTGTAGTATAGTTTCAAATCAGGGATTGAGGTGCCTCCTGTCTTGCCTTTGTTACTCAGAATTTCCCTTGCTATTCCAGGTTTCTTCTGTATCCAGATGAATTTTAGTAATATTTTCTCTAGATCTTTAATGTATGTTGATGGTATTTTGATTGGGATTGCATTGAATCTGTATAACAGTTTTGGGAGTATGGCCATTTTCACAGTGTTGGTTCTTCCTAGCCAAGAGCAAGGAATATCTTTCTATTTGCTAATATCCTCTTCAATCTCCTTTTTTAGCATAGTATATTTTTCAGCATATAGGTCTTTTACATTCTTGGTTAGTTTGATTCCTAAGTATCTCATTTTTTTAGATGCTATTGTGAAAAGTAATATTTCCATTATTTCTCTCTCAGTGAGTTGTTTGTGTACAGGAATGCTATTGATTTTTGAGTGTTGACTTTGTATCCAGCTACACTGCTGAATTTGTTTATTACCTCTAGTAGTCTCTTAATGAAGTTTTTGGGGTCTTCTATGTAGAGGATCGTGTCATCTGCAAATAATGATAATTTAACTTCTTTTCCAATTTTTATTCCTTTTATTTCTCCCTCTTGTCTGATTGCTCTGGCTATTATTTCTAGAACTGTATTGAATAGGAGTGGTGATAGTGCACATCCTTGACTTGTTCCAGATTTTAGAGTGAAGGCTTTCAGGTTTTGTCTGTTTAGTACAATGTTGGCTGTTGGATTGTCATAAATGTCCTTTATGAGATTGAGGTACATACCATCTATTCTGAGTTTCTGTAGGATTTTTGTCATGAAAAGGTGTTGGACTTTATCAAAAGCTTTTTCTGCATCTATTGAGATGCTCATGTGACTTTTGTTTTTGGCTCTGTTGATGTATTGTATTACATTTATTGATTTGTGTATGTTAAATCATCCCTGCATTCCTGGAATAAATCCTACTTGGTCATGGTGTATAATCTTCTTGCATCAATGTTCATTAGTGCGATTTGTCTATAGTTCTCCTTTTTGGTTGGGTCTTTTTGTGATTTTGGTATCAGGGTAATACTTGCCTCCAAGAATGATTTAGGCAGGATTGCTTTTGTTTCAATTTCATTGAAGAAGTTAAGGAGTGTTGGCATTAAATCTTCTCTAAATTTCTTATAGAATTCAGCTGTGAATCCATCAGGACCTTGGCTTTTCTTTGTTGGTAAGTTTTTAATAACATTTTTGATTTCAGTAGCTGATATTGGGTTATTCAAAATTGTTATATCTTCTTGATTGAGCTTTGGGAGTTCATATGTTTCTAGAAATCTGTCTATTTCCTCTGTGGTTTCCACCCTATGTGAGTAGAGGTTTTCAAAGTAGGTGTTCATGATCTTTTGAATTTCCATGTGATCTGTAGTAATTTCCCTCTTTTCAGTTCTTATTGTATGGATTTGGGTTTTTTCTTTCCTTTTCCTGATAAGATTGGCTAGGGGTTTATCAATTTTGTTTATCCTCTCAAAAAACAAGCTCTTTGATTCGTTAATTCTTTGTATTTTTTTGTTTTGTTTCAATTGAATTAATTTCTGCTCTAATCTTAACAATTTCTTCTCTTCTATGAGCTTTGGTTTTGACTTGCTCTTCGTTTTCTAGGAGCTTGAGATGTAGCATTAGGTTACTTATTTGTGCCCATTCCACTTTCTTGATGTAACTATTCATTGCTATATATTTTCCTCTTAGGACTGCTTTCATTGCATCCCATGGTTTACAGTATGATGTGTCTGCATTTTCATTATATTTTAGCTATTGTTTTATTTCTTCTTTAATTTCATCTGTAACCCATTGGTTGTTCAGAGGTTGTTATTTAATTTCCATGTATTTGTGCAGGTTTCTCAGGTTTTTTGCCATTGATTTCCAATTTTAGTGTGCTATGATCAGATATTATACATGGGATAATTTCACTACCTTTGCATTTACTTAAGAATGCTTTATGAGTCAATATACAGTCTATTTTAGAGAATGTCTCATGTGCAGTTGAGAAGAATGTATATTCTGATGTGGTTGGGTGGAACACTCTGTAAATATCCACTAAGTCCATTCGTTCACAGATGTGATTCTGTTCTGTTATTTCTTTGCTGACTTTTTGTCTAGTTGATCTATCTGTTTGTGACAGTGAGGTGTTAAGTTCTCCTATTACAATTGCATTCTGTGTACTTGGTTTTTCATGTCCATTAGTATTTGTCTTATATAATTGGGTGCTCCTATATTTGGTGCATATATATTTATAATTGTTACTTCTTCCTCTTGTAGTTTTACACTTACAAGTATGTAGTGGCCTTGTTTATCTCTTTTAATCCTTTTAGGTTTGAAGTTCACTTTGTGTGCAAACAGAATAGCCATCCCTGCTTTTTTCTGGGTTCCTGTTGCATGGAATACTGTTTTCCATCCTTTAATTTTTAGTCTGTGAGTTTGTTTTTGAGTCAGATGTGTTTCTTGAATACAGCATATTGTGGGGCCCTGTTTCTTGATCCATTCTATCAACCTGCTTCTTTTTACAGGTGAATTAAGCCCATTTACATTTATGATTATTACTGATATGTACTGACTTGACTTTGCCATAAATGTTCCTGTGGTCAGTTTCCCACTTTCCTCCCTTGTTTAATTTCTTGTTCAGGCTGGTGGTTTCTTTCTGTTGTTGCTCTGGAGATTGTGGTCATTTTTATCTCTTTCTAGTATGTCTTTCAATACTCCTTCTGGGGTTGGTTTGGTAGATATGAATTTCTTCAGTTGTTCTTTGTCATGGAAGTATCTTGTTTCTCTACTAAATTTGAAAGACAGTTTTGCTGGGTACATCAGTCTGAGTTGAAAGTTGTTTTCTTTTAGGGCTTGAAATACTTCACTCCAAGCTCATCTTAACCTGAAGGTTTGTGCTGAGAAGTCTGCCATCATTCTAATAGGATTTTCTAGATAGGTGATTTGTGTCTTTTCTCTAACAGCTCTTACTCTGCTGTTTTTATGCTGTATGTCTGGAATCTTAATTATTATATGTCTGGGTGTAGATTTATATTAGTTATGACTGTTTGGAGTTCTATATGCCTCACTTATTTGTATGTCAGATTTTTCCCCCATATTTGGGAAATTTTCTGTTTCTACTTCTGTGACCAGCTTAGTTAAGTCCTTTGCATTGTCTCCTGTCTCATCACTGATGCCTATTAGCCTTACATTGTTTCTCTTGGCATCACCTTGAAGGTGTTGGATTGTCATTTAGTGCTGCTTTGTTGTTTTATAAGTTCTATCTTTTCCTGGTTGCTAACTGCAATCCTATGCTCAAGGTCTGAAATTCTTTCCTTAGCTTCATTTAAATGGTTTTGTCAGCTTTCAATAGAATTTTTGTTTCTTGGATATCTCTTTGAAACAGTTTCATGGATTCTGCTTGTTTTCTACCTTGTTCATTCAAGGTTTCAATCAATCTCCCATGCTCCTGTATTTTTTTAATCTATTTCTTCCCTAGCTATGTTGAGTAAATCCTTTACTAAGGTTGTTACTTCTGTCTTTACATAAGCCATTACCTCTAATTTGATTTCCTCTATAGCCTCATGGATTTGTTTCTTTACTTCATTTGCTATCTTTTGAGAGATTTCCAGTGTATGACTTTTAAAGTCCTCCATTACTCTGTCTGTTCTTGCACCTGATAGACTAGATGTCTGAGATTGCATTTTGGTTTTTCATTTTGTCATTTTCACCTTCTGGGCCAATATCTGGATATTTAGTACTAATAGTTACAACTGTCAGCGGTGTACCTTCGAGGGTCCTACTCTGTGGTAGATGTCCACACAATTGTTGGGCACATAGTGACCGGAACCTACCAAGGTGTTCTGTCTGGGTGAGGGGCCACCAAGTCTCCCATTGAACCAGCACTGCCAATCCACACAGTTCAATGACTTTGTGCAGCACCTTCCTCTATACTGTGGCGGTGGCAGGCATGCCCAGCAGAGCAAGCCGGGGTGGAGCTTGGTGATTTCCTCTGAGCAGCACCTTGCTCCACACTGCAACAGTGGTGGGGTTGGGGGGCCAGAGGGGTGCGGTTTAGCTCAGCAGCATGAGTTGGGGTGGGGCTCAGGCACTTACTCAGCGCATGCCTTCCTCTAAGCTGTGGCAGTGAGGGGGGACAGCAGTGCACAGCCATGCCTAGCAGCATGAGCGGGGGAAGAGCTTGGTGGTCTCCTCTGCACGGTGCCTTCCTCTGCCTCGTTATTTTTAAAAGATCCTTCCTTTCCTGTTCACTAGCTCCAATCTTGTCTTTGAGGTCTAAAATTCTATCTTCACTTTCATTGAGGCAGTTTTGCCAACTTTTGATGGAGTTTTTTATTTCCATCTTTTTCCATTATTTCTCTAATTTTTTAACTATGTCTTCTTTAGATGTGTTCAGCATCTCTTTCATTACATTTATCATTTCTTCTTTTACTTGGGAGATTATTTCTGATTTGAGTTCTTTTATAGCTTCCTAGACTTGTTTCTTTATTTCAATTGTTATTATTTCAGGAATTTCAGGTGTATGGCTTGCATTTTCTTCTATGTTCATGTCTCCTAGGCTTGCTTGGGTTGGGCTGGAAGTTTGAGATTGCATTTTGTTTTTTTTTTTTTGTTTTGTCTTTTCATATATTTCTGGGTTTCAAGCAATGTTCTAAAGCTTCCCCAGTGCTCTGGGTATCACCTGGCCCACTTTTGGCTCCTGGGGCAGACTTCAGGTAATTGCTAGCTGCTTAGAGTTTGCTGGGTGCAGCCTAGTTAGGCCTGTGGGGACCTCCTATGCATCCTCCCATGATTTGGGATGCTGGGAGTGGTCTTACCACCTGGGAGCAATGTTCCAAAGCTTCCCCCATGTGCTGGGAATCAACTTGTGTATGTTCAGCTCCCAGGACTGAATTCAGGCCCTTGCTAGCCACTTGGAGTTTGCTGCGTGTGGCCCAGTTAGGCCCATGGGGATCTCCCGTGTGTCCTCTGGTGATTTGGTATGCTGCGCATGGTCTTTACTGCTTAGGAATGATGTTTCAAAGCCTCCCTATGTGCTGAGATTCAACTTGTGCATGTTTGGTTCCCAGGACTGAATTCAGGCCCCTGCTAGCAGCTTGGAGTTTCTGGGTGTGGCCTCTTTTAAATATTTTAGTAGAACATTTTTTCCAACAATATATATGGGGACATAATTTTTTCATCTAACTTTTTCTATGTACTTTACTTTCTGACATGTTTATGTTATATATATTTTGAAGAGCAATATTTTATTGAACAGTCTGTTAACTTGACTGATAAATTCCAAACTGTTAGGAGCATGATAAGCTGCCTTCAGTTTGACTCTTATTCTACGTTTGGCAAACAGAGCCTTCCACTGGATTGATCATGGGTCTTCCTGTGAATCTTGATGCTTCCCGGGTACTCTGAATAAATAGGCTCTACTCCACGTAACTGTCACATCCACTCCTCTCTCTATGCACTCTCACTACATTATCATTTTTCTCAGACATTTCCTGCTCAAGGCTATAAACTCCTGGTAGACAGGTTCTATGCTTTATTCATCTTTCATTCTCAATCTCCAGCTCAACATAGATGATCAGTACTTACTTGGATGTTGAAATAACCACAGTTTCTGAATAAAACAGTCATCATTTGAAATAGAGGAGCTATGGAGCCCAACTGAGTTCTTTTGCAAAGCACCAAAAGTAGTCTCAGATTCTACTTCGGGGAGAAGTGTATCTTTAGTCTGTCGTTTGTGTCTGCTGACTGTCAATGTTTCTCATGGACTTTCTGATTTGCTGTTGGCAAAAATGAAGAGCAAGTAGGAAGTGAGTAGAGAGGAATAGCATATATATGGGGAAATAATTTTTTCATCTAACTTTTTCTATGTACTTTACTTTCTGACATGTTTATGTTATATATATTTTGAAGAGCAATATTTTATTGAACAGTCTGTTAACTTGACTGATAAATTCCAAACTGTTAGGAGGAGATGGAGATTTTCCTGCAGGAGCTTTGTGACAACAAGTCAGCTCCCTGCCAAAGTCTACTGGGACTGCAGGTGAGTGATGTTCCCTTGTTTGGATGGCTTGGCCCTGGCCTATACTGATTGTTGCAAAGTAATTCTCAGTATTATTCACTTTCATTCTCTGTGGATCCCAGTTTCCCAAGTTACATGGCCCACAGGGGTGAGTAATCTCTGAGTAGAACACCTTGCTACTTTGCCTTCCCTTTGTGTCACCATCGTTCTGGTGGGGGAAGGATGGAAATGGGGACTATGGTCTCCTACAATCTGAATGGTGAGTGAGTCTTTCTGGTCACCCGTTCAGACCAACACGAAGAGACTGGGTTTCCCTAGTATTTCCTCCCCTGCCCACACCCCTCACCTCTCCTCAGGCAGAAGAGGGAATACACCTGCTCTCCACCTCTTTCTGCTTCTCTCCCCTCCCCACTACACACATTAGTTCCCGTGAACCCACGAAATTATGCTTTTAGAAAATCTGGAAAAGCAAGTAGCATTCCTGTGAACAGACAGAATAACTAGGAGAATGGAAAACAGTCTGTTTGTAAACTGGGCCATACACAGCTCTTTGCAGTCTTTTCCTTCACAATCAGTAGATTATAGAAGCTGTAACACCCAGAACTCATGCGGGGGACGCCCGCCCCCAAGTCCACTGGCAAACTGTTTCTTGAGAGAAGAATCCCTCATTGTCTTTTTCCCCCACATCCACAAAGGAGTACTCTGTGTCCTGAATAAATGAATATTTTTTGCTTCCTTTGGCTCCTTAAGCGATGAAAGGCAGGAGTTCAGGAAAATACCTTTAACTTTACAAGAGAAAAAAGAGGAAAGAGGAGAGAGAAATAATTATCCCCACTCCCCATCCCCTGCCTGGCTCACGAGACAGCGCTAGCTGATGATTTCCGGCAGTGCAAGGTAGGGTGGAAAGGGGCTGGGATCCCCGGAGCAGGGGAGGGGACAGGATAGGCTCCAAGCTAAGGAATACTGCAAGCACAGGGATATTAGCTGCAATGACACCCTTTTGTTACCTGGATTAGAGAGACTTCCACCTGTACTGAAGATCGGAAGTGAAAACCGTGCCTGGAGGGCGAGGCCACGTGCTCCTGCCCATCGCCTGCCCTGCACGGGACTGTCCCCATTGTCCCCTCCCTTCTTCTCACCAGGAGGGCTACCTCCAGCTCTGAGGCCCCGCCTCCTGGCCTGGGATTCTTCGCCTTCCTGCTTGGGACAGGTGGAGGGCATTGGTGGCAAACACAGGAAAAGGTTTTTAACAGAAATCTCTTCCCACCGCCTAGGTGCCAGACTCAGACTTGGGCACTGTCATAACTTTTTGCTTTTAATCTCCTATAACTCTTGTCAAGACCGGAAGTAGTTACTTTTAGTCCCATTTTGCACGGAAAGACGAAACCTCAACATAAAATGTCTAATGCAGTTTTACCATGAGGTAGCACAAATAAGAGTTGAACCCACAAATTACGAGATTCTTTCTTAAATGTTCAGCGTCTGTGCAGCGGCTGCACAAACATCTTCTACCAACATCACTGACCCCTCCTTGGCTTCTTGCTAGTCCCTTTTTCCAAGCCCTGGGATGTACTGTCGTCCCTCCTTCCACAGCCTGCTCTATCTGCTGATTTCTAAAATGCCTTATATCCATTTTGATACATGTTACTCTACTTTATTCATTTTTCATTGCCACATATTATGCCATTATATAAGGTATAGTCACTTAAAAACTAGTAAAGTGCAAGATTACTAGCCTGTTCTCTAGTTGCAAGTGTTTTCCATTCTCCAGCTCATTGTGTATGAATTACAAGACATACTACGTTTTTTCAGTGTTAAGAGAATTTTTTTCTGTATTTTATCCACTGTGGTCTCAGAAAATGGATGTAATAATACAGTAATACTTTTTTCAGAAAAGGATGTAATTAAAGCAATAAGACTTCCCATGTTTGATGGGTAATAGACTTAAAGACCTTTGGTCTTTCATCTTGGCTACTGGAGAATGTGTCCTGCAAATATCCATCTCCCTCTCCACTTGGTGTCCTCCTGAATCATGGTCCTGACTTGATCATCTTTGCAACCCAGTGTCAGTATAATGCTGGACACCTGAGGTTTTTTAGGTGTCATATCTTATCCCTGGAGAGAGCCAATGAAATATTTATTATTATCCTTTCTGAGTGTGGAGCCACATGTGTCCCCCCAACCCACCAGATTATAGGAAAGACACTCTTACATAAAATGCTTACTGACAAAAATGATTTCCTTTGCACAACACCACATATTATTGACTTCAGTTCTTACACCTTTATGTCCTTAAGGCTGTGGTGTCTATCTCACAGAGGGTACGCTGCATCCATTCATTCATTCTCTCATTCATTCATTTGGCAAGATGTGCTGACATCTTACTAGGCACAAAGCCTTATGGGGATCAAATAAAGATGTACATGATCAATGGCTTGTGGAAATGAAAGTAGAATTTCAGGTATCTGTTGCTCACTTACTCAGCATGGGGACCTGTACTAGAATACAGGGAAAGGAAGGGGAAAAACCAAGGTCCCCTCCATTATGGAACTCGTTAGAGTTACCAGAAAGCATTCTACCACTAGACCCAGTAAACCCTTCAGCCCCACTCTCAGCCCTGATACACAACCAGAACAGCAGGCTACATTGCAGCTGCTACATAGCTTTCCAAATTTGGACTTTTCTCTCCCATGGAGAAAAATGTGGACATTTAATCTGTCTGTTTCCAACACAATAATAATGACAATAACCTAAAAACATTATTAAATTATTTAATGCCTATGATGACCCTCAGAGAGTCATTACTTTCATTACAGATGAATAAATGGAGGCCCAGAGAGGTTACGTAATTTCCACCAGATCACACAGTTAAGAAATAAAGGTGCCAGTTTGAACTTAGGCAACATGGGAAGCAAACTGTACGGGGCATGGAAAAGAGAAGAGAGAAGTTTGTATGATATGGAAAAGGAAAGATAGACGTACCAAGTAGCATTATGCAATTAAACAAGATATCAGAACTTAGTTTAACATGAGGTTGAAAGGCTATTTCTTGGCTTTAGTATTTATACTCATATATTCACTTACAACCATACCCATATATTCAATTACAACCGGAACTACTATGATTTCTCAATTGCAGCTACATATGTCAATCAGTAGGCTACACCTCACTAGCCAAAATGAAGAGGAAACTGGAATCTCAGTCTGGTTAATTTAGACCAAAATCCCGGCTATGGGGCTGGGGGAAGACCTTCCTGTGCCAGGTTTCTCACTCCCAACCCAGAACTCAGCTTGACTCAGCCCAGCAGGAAACCTGGGCACTGGCGTGCACTTCATTTAGAAGTGATTGTTCACTGGTTTGAAACTATGCCAGGAGCTGCTTCATACTTTAGAGTTTTCAAATCTGATTTCCTGGTATTCTCCGACATTATGCCATCTCATGAAAGGGACTTTGCTAAACATTCCAATTGTGCTTAAGGGGGCAGGTCATTGTGCTAACTGGTTAGAATTCCAGTGATCATATCATATCCTCTCCATGTAGTCCAAATGGGGAGTAGATCAGGTATTTCCAGGTCTCTACCGCTCAAGGTAGACAAAATGGCGTTGGAATGCACTGCACAGGGCTTGCTACAGAGGAGGAACAAAACACCTGTTGGCTGAAACAGTGAGTAGATGAATTTTCAAAAATGGAAGTTTTGTCAGTGTCATATGGACCAGCCACAGGCCAGACCAAAAATGAGATTATGACCAGCCTTCAGGGTAACAGCCTGTGTAGTGATTAAATGACCTGGGCTCTGGAGTCAGTGCAATCTGAGTTGGAAAACTGGATCTAATTCCTCTTTGAAGAACTCAGGTGTAGTCCTTCCTTAATCCTGGAAAGTCTTGATTACTCCACTGGTGTAAGCAGATGATGATCACAGTCCCTGCAGGTCACAGATGTATCATGAGAGTTACAAGATGTGATGGAAAATTACAGTGTGTGTCTAAATTTGAAAAATGTATTATAAATCAGGCATGGTGGTGCACACCTGTAATCCCAACACTCGGAGGCTGAGGCAGGAGAATCCCTGTGAGTTTGAGGCCAGCCTGGGCTACAAAGTGAGTTAAAGGCCAGCCTGAACTGCATTGTGTCTCCAAAAGATAAATATTAATATATATATATATATATTATATGTATATATAATATATATGTAAAAGACACATTGTCATCAATCTCCCTCAAACATTCTCTGCAACTCCTAGTTTAAACACATTGTATTGCTTTTGTCACCTTGTGAAGTTCTAGAAGTCCTTTTTATTAAATCAGTATCTTGAGTTGCACTGTTGTAACTGCCTTGATGCCTTGAGTC
The DNA here is from genome assembly GCA_004027295.1 of Dolichotis patagonum. Lineage (NCBI taxonomy): Eukaryota > Metazoa > Chordata > Mammalia > Rodentia > Caviidae > Dolichotis > Dolichotis patagonum. The sequence continues at coordinate 12,870 of PVJX010011785.1, read as the reverse complement.
TATTCCAAATGTTTACTTTTCATAATGGTCATTTTGAGTTTGTGAAAGAGCCAAAAGTGAGTCCTAGAGTCAGTGAATAAGGTGGATAAGAATATATGGTACTATTTTTGTGAGCCTACTTTTTAGTTAGATCATACTTGACAGTAGCACCACTGTATTTTTTTATCACATCTCATGAAGGAGCTCACAAAGAGGATTTCCTGAACTTTTTCAGAAAGTGGCATAAGCAATGGGGTAATGTATGTGTTTTTCACTGTATTGTATTTTTAAAAATTTAAACATTTTTTGGTATTTCTCAATCGCCCCTTGTAACATTAACCTAAAGCCCTTAACCCAGTTCACAGTGAGCTTTAGCAAACATGAATAATTTTAATATTTTCAGTTTCCTATTTTTAGTAGACTTTATTTTTTAGAGCAAGTGAAAGTTCACAATAAAATTAAGCAGAAAGTAAAGATATTCCTCTATGTATTCTATCCCTGTAGAGGTACAACCTCCTTCACTATCAATGTCTTATACCAGAGAGGGCGTTGTTGCAATTGATGATTTCCCTACAGTCTTCACCTCGCGTCAGCAATTTACAGAAGGGTTCTGTGTTGGTCATTTTTCCTGTAGCTTAGACACAATACCAGGCACTGGAAGAAAGAGAGATTTAGTTTGGCTTGCAGTTTCAGAAGGTTCAGTCCGTAGTTGACAGACTCCAACATGAAAGTGGCAAGGTGAAAGGTCAAGCTACCAAGGGAAGCTACTCATACCATGGCAACCAGGAAGCAGACAGAAAAGGGAGGGGCCAGGAACCTGTCTCTTCTGAGGAGACTCCAGTTCCTATGAGCAAGTCAGCTCTAGCTCCTCATAATCCAATCACCTTCAAAAGTTCCACCTCTGAACACAGGAGGCTTTGGGGGTCCATTCTAGATCTAAGCAATAATGGGATATATTCTGGTATTGTACATTCTATGGATTATGGCAAATGGATAATGAATATGTATTTACCCTTACAGTCTCTTACAAAATAGTATTACTGCCCTAAGATTCTTCAGTGCTCTGTTAATTCAACCCTCTTCCCCCGGCCTCAGAAAGCACTGCTCTTTTTACGGTGCCCATAGTTTTGTCTTTTCAAGAATGCCACAAAGGTGGAAAACTGCAGTAAGTAGCCTATTCATATTGGCTTCTTTCATTAGTAGTATGTATTTAAAGTTCCTCTATACTTCTCACTACCAGATAGCCATCTTTTAAAATTAAGTAATATTCCATTGTCTAGATGTACCACCATTTATTTATTTACCTACTGCAGGATACCTTGGTTGCCCTCAAGTCTGGGCAATTTAAAATGCTACTATAAATATCAATGCAGATTTTAGGTGGTCATAAATTTTCAACTCATTTGGGTAAATACCAAGAAGTGTAATTGGTGAAATGTATGGTAAAAGTATATTTAGTTTTGTGAGAGACTGATGGTAACTTCCAAAATGTCTGTATCATCTTGCACTCCTACTAGCAGTGGATGCGAGAGTCCGTTATTCCACATTCTCACCAGCATTTCATATTGTCAGTGTTCTGGATTTGGGGCATTCTAATAGGGTGTGTGTAGTATGTCCTTGTAGCTTTAATTTAAAACTTCTTAATGACACGTTGTTAAGTCATTGTACTATTGTTTTTTAACACTCTAGGGGGTTTCTGTAAGAATAGCAAGTGAGTAACACAATGCATAATAATTATTCATTAAGTTGTAAGCTTAAAATGGAAACTGACAGATTGAATCATCTTTTTTTCTGGGCTTAATGGAAGCAAAGCCCACTTGGGACATATGACTGCTTTTCGCTCAGTAACTACTCTTGCTAAATATCATTTATGGACCTGTGTGTAGCACTCACCAGCTTATATTATGACTACCTGTTTTTATATCTGTCTTTCTTACTTCAGAGATGCTTCTAGAGGGCAGAAATTTATCTTTCTCCTGTGTCCATGCCTGGTGTCTGGCACAGGGTGTGTGTGATATTCAAACTTGATGTGTCAACACAATTGATTTCAGAACTGCCTCGGGGGTTAGTACAGGGTGCTTCTCAGCATGGCTGGGTGGATCATGGAGGCACTACCTTGAGTATTATGTGTGGTCCCTCACCCGCTTTTTCTTTGGTGCTATTCCACTACCCCACTTCTTGGACCCCATGAACTATATAGATTTGTTCTGCCACACCATTCTACCAAAATACTGTTGCCTTGGACTCTGCCAACCATGTACCAAGTCCTCTGAAACCATGAGCCTAATAAAACCCTTCCTCCTACAAATTATGGGTATTGGGTATTTTGTCCAGCAGTGTGAAAGCTGACTAGAACGCTGTCACATTTGGAAGAAGACAGCACATATTTTTTAAAATGAAACTGAAAATGCTTAATGAACCACCTTACCCCAGATTTTATTCCTATGTGTAGATGTAGGTTTTGCAAGAATTAGCCTTAAAAAGTACCAAGTGCCCTGCAGAGCTGATCATTCTCCACTGAAAATTACATGTTCTCCATACTTTCCATAGTCTTTAACACTCTTATTGTGTGATAGAATGAATTGTCTTTACCACTAACATGTGAATATTCTGAAAAATAAAGCATTGTTTCTATATCCTAGCACTTAAAACAGCATTGGCACAGAAAGTGTTCATGAAAACCTGTATTGTAAATGAGCGAGTAGGACATGATTGGACCATGTGCTGGCCCTGAGCTCAAGTCCATGCCTCTGCCCAGCCAAAGACCTAGAATTTGTAGACCTGGTCAGACCATGGCAGGCCCTGAGGCAAGCTCTGAGTGCTTTAATATAAGATGTTAAACATAGTGAGACATTAACTCCAGAGCCACTCTTTTTTTCCTTCCAAATCTATTTTATTTCAAGGACAAAAACAAAAAGAAAGAAGAAAAAACCCTAAAAATTTTGAAACACATCAATCAGGGGCAACAATGGTGCATACATTACACATTGTCATCCCCAAATCATTTAGACAGAGCACAAGACATCTGCACTCAATTTTCTGACTAATACTGGCACAAATGTTTCTCTTCAGTGAACTTAGAGAAACCAATAGCGTAACTATCTTAATTATTTTTATATACATATATATATGTAGATACATATGTTGTTTCTTTCAGCTTCTCTCACTAATGATACAATATTTACACATATGTTTTTATTTCACTAATGAGTATGATCTCCAATTGTATCCATTTACCTATAAAACTCTCCAGTTTATCTTTCTTTATGACTGAATAGTACTCTATTTTATAAAAATACCATATCTGTTTGATCCATTCCTCAGTTGATGGTCATTTATGTTGTTTCCAAGATATGGCTATTACAAATTGTGCTGTTATAAATATGAATGCACATGTATCATTGTGGTATGATGTTTTTAATTCATTTGGGAAAATATCCAGAATGGGAATAGCTGGGTTGACTGGAACCTCTAGTCCTAGTTTTTTGAGGAATTTCCACCGATTTCCACAGTGATTGTACCAGTCTGCATTCCCGAAGGGTTCCTTTTTCCTCATAGCCTCTCCAGCATTTGTTGCTGCTCTATTTCTTGGTACTAGCCCTTGAGAAGCTAGTTGTCACCCCAATTTTTTCTGGGGTGAGTTGGAATCTCAGTGTTGTTTTAATTTGCATCTCTCAAATGACCAGTGATATTGAACATTTTTTCATTTATTTATTTTCTGTTCATTTTTCTTCATTTGAGTAGTGTGTATTCATCTCAGAGGCCCATTTTTGGACTGAATCTTTAAATCTGGGAGGATTAATTTTTTTGAGTTCTTTATACATTCTCAATAGCAATCATTTGTCTGAGGTACAGCTGACAAACATTTTCTCTCATGTTGTGGGTTGCCTCTTCACTCTGTTGGTGGTTTCTCTGGCAGTGCAAAAGCTTTTCAATAGGATGAGATCCCAGTGGTTGATTCTTTGTGATAGCTCCTGTGCAATTGGAGTTTTATTCATAAAGTCTTTGCCTACACCAATGTCTTCAAGAATTTTATCTACTCTATCTTCCAGATTTAATGTTTCTGTTTCAATATTAATATCTTTGATCCATTCTAATTTTAGCTTGATACATGTGAAAGATATGAGTCCAGTTTTAATCTTTGGCATGTGTAGAGGCAATTTTTTTCAGTACCATTTATTAAAGAGGCTATCTTTAATTCCAGTGAATGTGCTTGGCATCTTTGTCAAAGATAAGGTGGCTTAGTGTGTCTTGAGTTGTGCCTGCATCTTCCAAACTGTTCCATTGATTGCAAAGTCTGGGTTGTTCTTGTTTGTTATATTTTGTTTTTGTTTTTGTTTTGCCAGTACCACACTGTTTTATCACAGTAGCTTTATAGCATAATTTCAAGTCAGGGGTTGTGATGTCCCGTCTTGTGTTTGTTGCCCAGGATTGTCTTTGCTATTCTAGGTCCCTTCGGTTCCAGATGAATTTTGACATTGTTTTCTCTAATTCTTTGAGATATGCTACTGAAATTTTGATTGGGATTGCATTGAATCGGTATAACAGTTTTGGAAGTGTGGCCATTTTCACTACATTGGTTCTTTCTACCCAAGAGCACAGGGTATCTCTGCATTTTCTAATATCATTTTCAATGTCCTTTTTCAGAGTCCTGTAGTTTTCAATGTAAAGGTCTTTTACATCCTTTGTTAGATTGATTTCTAGGTATTTCATTTTTTTGGATGCTGTTGTAAAAGGTATTATTTCCTTGATTTCTCTCCAGTGAGATTGCTATTTCTGTACAGGAATGCTATTGATTTTTGAGGGTTGAATTTTTAACCAGCTATGTTATTGTATTTACTTATTAAATCTAGTAATCTTTTGGTGGAGATTTGTGGTCCTTTAAGTAGAATATCATGCCATCTGCAAATAATGATTATTTAACTTCTTCCTTTCCTATCTTTATGTCTTTCTCTTGTCTAATTGCTCCAGCTAATGTTTACAGGACTATGTTGAATAAGAGTGGTGATAGTGGACCTCCTTGTCTTGTTCCTGATTTTAGAGGAAAAGCTCTCAGTTTTTGTCCATTTATTATGATATTGGCTGTTGGTTTGTCATAGATGACTTTTATCAGATTGAGATAAGGACCATTTATTTCAATTTTCTGTACAGTTTTATCATGAATGGGTGATGGACTTTGTCAAAAGCTTTTTTTGCATTTATTGAGATTATCTTGTGATTTTTGTCCTTTGCTCTGCTAATATGGTGTATTACATTAATGGATTTATGTATATTGAACCATCCCTGCATCCCTGGGATGAATCCCACTTGATCATAGTGTAGTCTTCTTGATGTTTTGCTGCATTCTGTTTTACCAGTATCTTTTGAGGATTTTTGCATCAATATTCATTAGGGGAAATTGGCCTGTTATTCTCTGGTTTTGGTATCAGGATAATGCTTGCTTCCAAGAATGAATTTGGAAGTATTTTTTCCCTTTCAATTTCATTAAAGAGTCTGAGAAGTAGTAGTATTAGTTCTTCTCTAAATTTTTTGAAAATGCAGCAGTGATTCCACCAGGGCCTGGGCTTTACTTTGTTAATAGATCTTCAATTACATCTTTGATTGCATTTATTGATCTTGAGTTAATTAGGAGTTTTATATCTTCAGCTTTAGCAACTCATATGTGTCTAGGAATTTTTCCATTTCTTCTGTTTTTCCCATCTTATTATAATAGGTATAGATGATTTTCTGGTTTTCTGCAAAGTCTGTTGTGTTTTCACCCTTTTCATTCCTAACTGTGTGGATTTGCGTCTTTTCTTTCCTTTTTTTATTAGGTTGGCTAAGAGTTTTCCAATTTTATTTAATGTTTCAAAGAACCAACTCTTCATTCATTTATTCCTTGTATTATTCTTTAGTCTCCAGTGTGCTAATTTCTGCTCTGATCATTATAATCTCCTTCTTTATATGAGCTTTTGATTTAGTGTAATCTTCTTTTTCTAGAAGTTTGAGCTTCAACATTAAGTTGTTTATATGTGCTTTCTCTGTTTTCCTGATATGAGCATATACTGCTATAAATGTCCCTCTTAAGACTGCTTTCATTAAGTTCTGCTATGTTGTACTGTCATTATCATTCAACTGTAAAAACTGTCTAATTTCTTCTTTAATTTCATCTGTAACCCATTGGTTGTTCAGTAGGGTGGTATTTAATTTCCATGTGTTTATGAAGTTCTTGTAGTTTCCTTTGGCATGGATTTCCAATTTCATTACATTTTGGTCTGGTAGTATGCATGGGACAATTTCAATACCTTTACATTTACTTAACCATGTTCTATGAACCAATATATGGTCTATTTTGGAGAATGTCCCACGTGCAGCTGAGAAGAATGTGTATTTTGATGTGGGGTGGAACACTTTATAGAGATCTACTAACTCCATTTGTTCAAAAGTTTGATTTAGTTCTAATATTTAATTGCTGGGATTTTTGTCCAGTTGATTTGTCTTTTTGTGGCAGTGGGGTATTGAAGTCTCCCAGTGCAATTGTATTAGGGCTTATTTGGTTTTTCTTGTCCTTTAGCAATTGTTTTATATAGTTGGGTGTGCTGACATTTGTTGCATATATATTTATCATTGTTATTTCTTCCTCTTGAGTTGTTCAATTTACAAGGATGTAGTGACCTTCTTTATCTCTGTTAATCAGTCTTGGCTTGGAATTCACTTTGTCTGCAAATAGAATAGCTACTCCTGCTTTTTTATGGGTTCCTATTACATGAGTATTGCTTTCCATACTTTGGCTTTCTGTCTATGAATTTCTTTTTGAATTAAATACGTTTCTCATATGCAGCATGTTGTTGAATCTTGTCTCTTGATACATTCTGTCAGTCTCTGGCTTTTAACTGCTGAATTAAAACCATTAACATTGATGCTTACAACTGAAATGTATTGACTTATCCTTGTCTTGTTATTTTCCTGTTGTTGACTCTCCGCACTTTTTTCCTCCTTCCTCTAATTGTTTGCCTCCCCTGGTGGATTCATTCTGTTGGTGATCATGGAGTGTTAGGCCTTATTATCTCTTTCTAGAATATCCTTCAGAACATTTTGGAGTGCTGTTTTGGTGGTCATAAATTTCCTCAGATAGTCTTTGTCATGGAAGTCTCTTATTTCTTCATCAATTTTGAAGGATAGTTTTGCAAGGTACATCAATCTGCATTGAGAACAGTTTTCCTCCAAGCTCTCCTTGACTTGAGAGTTTGTGCTGTGAAGTCAGCTGTAATTCTGATGGGCATTGCTTTATAGGTGATTTGTTTCTTTTCTCTAACACTTTTTGGGATTCTATTCTTGTGTTGAATTTCTGGAATCTTGACTGTGATATGACTGGCTATAAATTTTTTTTGATCATTTCTAATTGTAGTCCTATATACCTCATTTATCTGCATGTCAAATTCTTTTTCTTTGCCAAGAAAGTTTTCTGTAATGTCTGTGAATATTTTTTAATGTCATTTGTGGTATATCCTGCTTGTTCACTGACTCCATCTAATCTTAATTTATTCTTCTTTATCTCATCTAGCAGTTACTGGATTGATTTCTCATGGTCCCTTACTAGCTTTGAGAAATCTTTTTTTCCTGGTCACTAACTGCAAGCCTGTCTTCAATATCTGAGATCAAGTTCTCACATTGGTCTAATCTACTTTGAATATTTTCAGTAGAGTTTATATTCTCCTGGATGTCTGCTTAGATATGATTTATAGATTCTATTTCTTTGCTATGCTTATTTCCCATAATTTTCTTAAGCTCATTGAGTTTTTTGTCTGTGTCTGTTCTAACATCACTAAGCATGGTGTTTATTTTGATAATCTCTGTAGTTATCTGAGAGATATTTCTGATTTCATTTTTTCTAAAGCCTCATTCAATTGCTTCATTGTTACCACTTCAGAGAGAACTGGTAGGGGGTTTTGGGTTGTGCCATACCATTTCCCCCTGGTTTTGCCTTTGGCAAACCAAATGTCTGGTGTTGCATTTTGCTTAAGTGTCTGCTCATTTTCTCTTCTCTTTTCTTTTAATTTAATTCCTGGGGTGATGCTTGTAAATTGTCTAGGACCCCTAGGTGATGATTGTTTCTCTGAGATACCTTCCAGGTGTAGTTGGTTTTGGGGTTTTGAGTCTGTTTGTTTGAAGATCTTACCTCTTCAGTTTGTTGGAGATGAGAAATTGTTGCTTTTTTGGCCTAGTCCTGGTAGTTTGGCACTGTGCCACTATATTTTCTGTGACCTTGGATTAATCTGAGTCATGGAATACCAGGACCAACAGCTGTTTAGAAAAATTATGTCAATTTTGGCTATAGTGGCACAAATAGCATCAAATGCAGTCTATAACACAACAAACTGAGCTAACCATTAATTTCCAACTTTTAATCATATGAACTAGATTTGTGATTATATAAAAAATGTGAAATAAACCAGACAATTATATGCAACATAGAAGTTCATAATGTGTTAATTTTTCCCTCAAGGTTTCATATTTAAAATGGATTAAGGGGAAAATAAAGAAGTGGAAGAAGAGAAAGAGGAGGACAAAGGAGGATCGCACCAACTTGAGGAAACTGGTGCAGAAGACTGAAGGAAAGGAGAGGTGGATGAGATAAAAGGAAGAACAGAACAGAATCACACCCACAAAGAGGTTAGGAACAACTTTCACACTCATACAAACAATGAAGGAAAAAAACCATAAAAGTATAAGAAAAACAAGCAGTCCACTTCCAGGATTCTCCTGGGTTTACTACTAGACAACCTGTGGAAACAGAGTCCCAAATCATGCTGATCTATCCCAGCAAACCAGCAGTTGCTTTATGGCAGAGAAGTGGATAATCTCAGCAGGCCTGCTCTGAGACTGGACTCCTTGGCTTGCTGCAGTCCAAGCAATTTCTATGTGTCTGCTCCCAGCTTGGAGCTGCTAGATGCAGCCAGCTGCAGTTCTGGGTTCCGAGCTCAGTCGGCCCATCTCCAAAATGGCTCCTGGCTAACTGCTTTCTCCCATGAGAGCACTAAGCCTTTGCAATCTTCACCAGTGCAGTCCTCCACATCTGCCACTCTCCTCCACTGCCATGTCTCTCTGCATAGGCCTCCAGGGCCGCCAGCCATCACTGGGCATCCCCAGGTTTGAACAGCTCCTCTTACACAGTGAATCCAATCTCAGGACCAAGGCACTGCCTACTACTGCCTTCTTTGTCCTTGAAGCTTTTCTTTTTCCTCCCTCTGTGGGCTTCAAATCACACTTTAGATTCTTCTTGGGTCCAGGAGACCCACTTCCTACCTTCTTGTCTTCCTCAGGATGCTGTATTCCAGTGTCTGGATGGTGACTCTCAGAGATGCTATTTTCTCTGCTACTTACTGCTCTGCCATCTTCCAGGAATTTCTCTCCAGCTCCACTCTTGACAGTTATATAGTATTTATTCCAGCTCTTTGGTGGTGAGAATGCCAGACTTCATGCTTGATACCAAATGGGAAACTTCTCTTGACCTCCTTTTCTCATTCATGGCCAGGATTCTGAACATGGAAACGAACATATTAGAGGGCATCAAAATGCAAGTTTGTGCTTCACATTGCAAACTATAGGTCCAGAGTCTCCTTGTTCTTTAAAACCACCTATTTCCCCTCCTTCAGTAATATAAAGCAAAATGCCTAGAATCCACATTACTGAGCCAGAGTTACCATACTTCTCAAGGAGACATCAATTAATATTCACTGAAGCTGGTTGTGCTACACTTTCTCTTTAGCTAGCACTGCTGTGAGTATTTTGGACCCAGTACCCTTGCACCTCTACCAGACCCAATGTCCCTGTATAATTACAGAACTTAGTATTGCCATGTGCCTACTGGACTTGGTTCTGGCATACCCACTAGACCCAGGGCCTCCAACAGGCTCATTGTATCTATATACCCTTGGATGTGGTACCCTGCGATCCTCTTGAAGCTAGTCTCCGTGGCTATTCCACTTACCTGGTACCTTTACATCTTCCTGTGGATGAATAATTTTCCCTACCAAAGTTAGTCCAGGGCCTGCAAGATATGCCTGGTTGTTCAAATAAGCAAATATCAATGGAGGGCTACAAAGAACGTGGAAAAAAACAAGTCAGAAAAAATATGACACTACCAAAGGAACATGATGTATTTCCAGGAACTAACTACAAAGAAATGATGATCTTTGAATTCTATGGAAAATAATTCAAAATAATTTTAAAAGCTCAGAGGGCTATAAAGACACAGGTAGATAAATCGATTAAATCAGCAAGACAACATGAGAACAAAATCAGAAGTTTGAAAAGGAGTAGAAGTTTAAAAAGTAGAGCCAATTCAACGTTGTACACCAGAAGAATATAATTGATTACATGAAAAAATAAAACAACGAACTTCAACTGCAGAATGGATGAAAGAGAAGAATCAGCAAAGAAAGAAAGACCATCTAAAAAACAAGATGGAGAAAAAAAGAATGAAGAAAATTTATGAAGTTAGTAGGACACCTCTGAGCAAGGTAATACATATATTATGGGAGTAACAAAAGGAGACAAAATGAAAGGAACAGAAAGCTTACTTAAAAATAATTACTGAAGAATTTTTGCACCTGTTGAAAAAAAGCAGACATCCAGATTCAAGGAACCCACAGAACCCTAAATGTGCTGAACATAAATAGTTGTACAATGAGACACAGTATAATTAAAACTGTCCAAAGTCAGAAACAAACAGATTTTTTAAAGTAACAGCAAAAGAGCTACTATTCATACAGAAGGAGCCCTCGTAAGACTGTGAGCAGATTTTTCATAGGAAATTTGTGGAATAGGAGAAAGTGGGATAATAAACTCCAAGTATGCAGAAGGAAAAAAAACAAACTGTCAACCAAGAACACTGTTATCCAGAAAAACTATCCTTTAAAATGAAGGACAAGTAAAGTTTTTCTCAGGCCAGGGGCTGTATCACCACTACATCTATGTCACAAAAAATTCTTAATGGAATCCTTCCAACTGAAATGAAATGAAAGCATATGCAAATACAAATCTCACAGTAAAGGTTAATATAAAGACAAAATATAGTAATACTCAATAATGTGACATTTTGATAGTGGCTCATAAAATACTTTTAGCTCTAATATAAAAGTTACAAACAAGAGTATTAAGGATCAATGTAACCATAAAAAATGTTACTGGAATCACAACATTAAAAAAGTAAATATTGACTTCAAAAACACAAATTGTGTTTGTGTAGGAAGGAGTGAAAGCATAGACTTCTTGTATACAATTGAAGTTAAGATATTAATAACTTAAAAATAGATTTATGTAACTATAAGATCATTAATACTAGGTTTATGTTATCACAAAAACCTGGATAGGAGACTCACACAAATTGATGGAAAAAGTATCAAAGGAAATTATTAACAAAAAATATCATCATATAACAAAGGAATGCAGCAAAACAACTATTTTTAAAAGGACAGAACAACTATTTTAAAAAGAGAGAATTTGAAAAAAAACAGCATTTGTGTGTCTTCACCTATCAACCACTGAAACCATTTAGCAGTTTACCTGGAGTGCTGTGAAGAACCACACGTCTTTATGTAATGACCATCCCAGTTAAGTGTTATTTCAACCTGCCAAATTTTGTTTCCATGAGAGACACTCATATGTCTGTTTTGTATTGACTATTTTTTGTCCACTTTTATTTTTAATTTAGAATGTGTGTTCACCTTTAGTGTTGTTTCTAAGGAAATCTAATGAGACGTTATGGTTGTTTTCTTTTATAAATTTGGGTTGTATTTTACTTGCAAAATATAGCTTATACTTTTGTACTATAATCTATGAAAACTCTTATCACAAGTATATTAAATTTTTATATTTCTCCAGAACTCAGTGATACTTCTTTACAATACAAAATAGATAAGTTTGGGTCACTGAAAATGCAGAAAGTGCCAAAAGGTCTGAAAAAGAAAAAACTGAGAAAGGGATAAATGTTACTACATCAGGAAAGTCTGTGTTATGAAATGGAAAGACAAAAAGGTGTCTCTTTACAGTCAACTGTTCGAAATACAGAAATAGTAAAACCTGAAAGAAGAAACTAAAAAATTGTAATAGTGGTCAATGATTATAATAATTTTATATTACAAGTGATGTTGACAGAATTAACCAACATCCAACAAGCTATCCTGTAATAAAAAAGCAAGGAAAAATACAAAATATCATACATGTTCTGAACTAAATCATATGGAACTCATTTGTTATATATGAAAAACAAGAGGATTCCAAAAGTTATTTACAATTTAGATTAGGTCTAATAGACCAAATAATTGAAAAGTATGGGATAGGATATCCATCATCAATGTCACCATTACATTTAATGGGAAGACATTTTATTGAAATTATACTATTCACAGAAAAAAAGGAAAGGCCACATGACAGTGTAAAATATGTTGTTCAAAGAAAGACAATAATGTAAAAAGAGTTCAGATAGAGACTAAATACTACTGTCCATATTGTAATGTTGTATTGTGCATTGAATGTTTTAAGATATACTATGTCAAAATTATTGAATAAATTTGATATAGTTGTCATTATATTTCTTGTTATACTATCTTATAAAAACTAATTAAAAATATATGATTTTTGGTCACCTTGTATTCTAATAATTGGACTGGTAAATGGCTAAATGTAAATGGATTAATAATCCTTAATCAACATGGAAAGAGTAGCTGAATATATTTAAAACATTAGAAGTCTAGTTATATATTATCAATGAGATTCATTTTAGATTTAAGAATACATTTAAAACAGGAGAAAATCTTTACTAGCTATTCATAAAACAGAAACTTAATATCCAGAATATTTAAAGAACCAAAAAATGGAACAACAAAAAGAATAGATAAACAAATAAAA